>JADWQK010002521.1:0-126580 GCA_017933935.1 Sesamia nonagrioides
TACTATTTTGGTGTTAAAGAGTATTTGTGGCGCATAATATTAACAAAAGTTAAACTGATGAACTAAAAACTAGGTACTTGACATATTACATCTACACGCACATATAACAACATAAGCCCGAAGGCATATAGTGCAGAGGCCTTTTTATGGGAGTTTTAGCCAGTTATCAAACTGTTACAGGAGCTAAATTTAGTATTCGGGAACACTGTTGGAGCTGTTGAACCTTGGACAATACTATCTTAGCATAGTGTAGATTCAGTTTCTTAGTATTGTATAATTGCATGGCAAACGTGTGAGCACAATGTACGAATGTGCTATAAGGCATTGGTTGGGTTAGTCATTTTTATTAAGTTGATTGTGCTCTGGCTGTTGAGAGTATGTCATGCTCACTCAAATGTCTCGCTGATGGTGGCGTGTGTGTTGGGTTATTGGGTTCCCTTTAATATGGTTGAGCTGAATGATGTTGATCCATACGTCATGTTCGTGAACGGACGCCGTCAGTGGGGACTGGTCATCTCTTAGCTGCCATGGCGTATTTTAATTTCTGAATTGATTTTTGTGTGTTTTCTATGTACACTCTCAGCGTACAATATATTTCTGCATCGTTCTTACACGGTTGATTTCAACATGAATTATGTAATCAGATATTTGTAACAATAGCTTCAAAATTTAAAAGAGTGTCCATGGAGTTTCTTGCCCGTTCTTCTCCATCGGTACTACTACTCTAGGTCTACTCTTTGGAATGGGCGACTAGCTTCATCTTATTGATTGACCGACCTTCTGACAATTCAAAAGTGCCTGTAACTGGTTTATTTGAAATAAATGATTTGATTTGGTTTGATTTGTTTCCGCCTTCACCGCGTGGAGTTACTCCCAGCTTATGTCGTTTTCATTAGTGCATTACATATTCTATTAATGTTCACACTGCTCTACATTGCATAAAGCGATTCACAGTTCCCGTGATCCGCGCTTTACTCTTATCACTCATATTTAACATCATTAAAGCATTCTTGTAATTATGTACAAGCATAAAGCACTCATGAAGCTCTTTCACGTGATACCAAACACGGTATATTTATTTTAATTTTATATTAACATAGAACTTTTTGTCCGCTAGAGGGCGCAATACTAAATTTGGTGACAAGCTTTATAGCTCATAACTAACAGAATATCAAGGCCTTTCTAATGGTACTACAGTGATCTTATTCTGATAAGGAATAAAAAAGCTATGAACGAAAAGATGTGAATTATATGCAACCAGCCCATGAATACAGGTAAAGTCACACACAAATGCTAGCAATATATATATATTCAAAATGTACAAGTAAAGCGCTTTCAAATGATACCAAACACGGCATATTTATCTTAACTTTTTTTTTTTACTCTGTATGTTTTGTCCGCTAGAGGGCGCTACAGTAGATTTTGTGAAACCGCATATAGCCTATAACCAGCGGACAATTAAGACGCTTCTAATGATATATCATTTGTCGAATTCTGATAAGTAGTTTAGAAGTTACGAGGGAACAGATGAACATACATACATACATGCATACATACATACATACATACATACATACATACATAGCCTGTCAAAATCATAACCCTCCTTTTGCTTTGCCGTAGTCGGGTAATAAATATACCGTGTTTGGTATCACGTGAAAGAGCTTCACGAGTGCTTTATGCTTGTACATAATTACAAGAATGCTTTAATGATTTTAAATATGAGCGATAAGAGTAAAGCGCGGATCACGGGAACTTGAATCGCTTTATGCAATGTAGAGCAGTGTGAACATTATTAGAATATGTAATGAACTAATGAAAACGACATAAGCTGGGAGTAACTCCACGCGGTGAAGGCGGAAACAGTTTTATAACTTGCTAAATCTCCCATAAAAAGGCCTCTGCACTATATGCCTTCGGGCTTATGTTGTTATATGTGCGTGTAGATGTAATATGTCAAGTACCTAGTTTTTAGTTTATCAGTTTAACTTTTGTTAATAATATGCGCCACAAATACACTTTAACACCAAAATAGTACAAATAAAAAAAAGTTAAAAAACTAAAACCCAACTACGACAAAAACGACGCTGAAAAAGTATAAAACAAGATTTTCAGAATACTGAACTGAACAAAGTTGCTAATGTAGTTGCAAGTAAATGGACATAGTAGTAATGTCATACAATACTATTCTGAAGTATGCAATATTCATATATGTAGAAAGATATTTTGTGTTTGGAAAGGGCGTAGTCACACGTTGATAAAGGTGCTGCAGTAGGTAGGTGTATGTAGCGTGTGGTGCGCCTTTCCAATGAAAATATCTATAGTGGAGCTGTGCATACTTCAGAGGAAAATAGTAATATGACATTACTGTGTCCATGCGCTCGATAACAGAATTGTTCAGTTCAGTATTCTGAAAATCTTGTTTTATACTTTTTCAGCGTCGTTTTTTGTCGTAGTTGGGTTTTAGTTTTTTAACTTTTTTTTTTTATTTTATTTTTAATCTAACGTCACTTGTCTGTTGTCTAATCTCACTTTATTAAAACTACTGGAGTGAACCTAGTAGCGCCATGTTGTGTTGGGCTTACGAGCTACAATGGTGGTAGGCCATAACATCGGCTGCCGGCAGAAGTTACCACCCAACAGACAAAGTCTTGTAGCCAAGCGATTCGTCGTGTTCCGGCATGATGTCTGGTGAAGCCTGTACGGGTCTAAGCAGTTGTGTTGCGATATGTGGCGGGTACGATGCGCCAAATGTTGTTGTGTCGGGAGTTTGGTCGTGGAGAGTCTCCAGACCAATCTCCCTCTAGCGCAGCATCGTTTGGTCGTGTTGGTCTTGGGTTTAACATTGCATCACCTCGCTCAACTGCCGTCATCCTTCCTATTCCTAAGTTTTTTTAAGTGAATAGGTTTAATAAACTAGTGCGCTTTACCATCAACGATTGCATCACTGCTTACCATCAGGCGGGATTGCAGTCAAGCACTAGTTTATGATTATTTAAAAACAATAAAAACAATATCAGGCAACGGGTAAGCAATGAGAATCAGACTACCATTGTGTTACGTAATTAGATTGCATTACACTACAAACTCGCACCATGTTCACGAAGCAGTTTCGTTAGATCATCCACTGTTCATCTACTGAAATGACTGCCATAACATACAACGTCATTTTTTCTTTATATATATTTTATTCTTTGTTTAGAATGAGCAACCGGATCGATTCCAATCATTTTTATACCATGTTATATTTTTTTTCCAAATACATTGAGAGATTGTTGCAGTGTGGTTACCGAGCGTACAACTCACCTGACGTTAGACCATAGTACTAGATGTGTGAGACAGCCCCCACCCCGCGCGCCCGTACGAGAGGTGCGTCGACCATATTTTTGTTAGGACAACCAGGCAAGATAACAAGCTCATAACTTTGTGGTTATTCATGATATCTTTTGGAAATATACATCGTTTTTTTACTTAAAAATACTGCACACGTGTTTCGGTTTCGCATAAACAAAAAATGACGTTGTATACATTACATAGTTGATTTACTAAATTAATGAAAATTTGGATATATCATCACAGAGAAGTAAATGAGATTGTGCAAAATGGCAGTTTTTTTGTGCTTGTGGCGCCCTCTGCGCTGAATTTTGCATAACGTAGGGAGCATTAGAATTGCGGCGTGCCATGTTCTATGTTTAAAATCACAGGCAAAGTCGCGTGCAGAAGGTACTTAGAAAGCAAAAGAAATCACTGAAAGCCCTGTTGTTGACACAAAATAATTTTATTGAATGCCCATGTTCTCCATATTATCAGTTTAATGGAAAAATCTTCACTTTGCTACATGTTTTCGAATTGAACCTTTCTGTCATCTACAGTTTGATTGTGCCCGTCAGTCAATCACAGAAGTTACGTTTGTAAATAGAAGAATTTCAAGAAAAAGATTTTGTGAATCATTTCTGTTAGCTAAATATACAATATGTAAAGAAAACCCTGTCCGATCCGTGAAGGTATTGTTAGGTATCGTTAACTGATTCTACTAATGCCCACACAGGCTAAACTTAAAAAAAAAACCGTTAAAAAAATAAATATTATAATAATAATAATAATAATAAAAAAAATTGGCAGCGCCAACGTCAACATCAAAGATTCTTTTATCTAAACATATTTATTTATAAAATTGTTACAATAGAAGCTGTTTTTACATTTATATATACAAACATGAAATACCAAATATTTAAAACCAAAATTATGCAAAAACCAAAGTTAATTCAATAAGAAATTACAATATGAAAGAAAATAAATAGCCGACATCGACTGACATCTGTCATGTCAAATCAATAAATTTCGGAAAAATGTGACTAAGAAGAAGATTGAAGATGTTGACAAGATCTGCCGCTCGACGTGCACGCCCACCATCTCCGGACTCGTTGCTCAGCTCCGCCTCGCCGCCGCCGGTCTCCAGCCCCACTGTAAGCGCTGTGACGACTCCGGCCGCGACAGTTGCGTCGAGCTCGAGCGACGAGTATTTCTCTCCGCCGACGACGCCACCACCTGTTCGCCGACGGGGAGGACGCCGGCCGCCGGACTGCTTAGGACCTCGAGGCCCATCGGCTTCTGACAGGGTCCCAGCTCCCGGCGGAAGTGTGCAGCGCATGAGATGGACACAATCCATCAACGAAAACGTCATGCGCTCATACTATGGGGCTACAGAGGGAGGAACCAACCTGACCGCGTACCGTGTTCGAATGCTCTCTCTGTTTCAGGTGCTTGAGCCAGCTGTCAACGTGTCGGCGCAACGACTGTCGGATCAGGTACGGGTTATCCAGCGTAATCATATGCTGGATGATACTGTGCTTGATCGCCTGCGAAACGAAATGCAGAGTAGCCGTGTCATTGCTCACCAGTCGCAGTCTGCGGAGATACCACCGCAGCCCACAAACTATGCTGACGAGGGAAGTAATGATAGGGCTACAAATGTAAGTACCCAGTGCAATGAGGAGTTAAGAAATGCTTTGGAGGCTGCGATTCGGGAATATCGTTCCATCTCGGCAGAGCTAAGACCACGCCTGCCACGTTTGCCCATGCATAACCGAAATAGGGCACTGATGGCTGCTCTGGATGCGCAGTTATCGAATTATTTTGATACCTGCGAGGACCTCACTGATACTCATTGAATTCTGTACTGCGCAGCTGTAGCAGCTTGTCGTGTAGCTCATGTCAAATTTCCTAGTGACTCTAGAGCTACACGACCGAAACCAGTAGTACCAGCTTGGCAGCGCAGGATTGAACGTCGTATTGGTGGGGCCAGAGCACTCATCGGTAAACTAATCTGCTTCAGGGAGGGAAATACTCGTCCTAGAGTGATGCGCTTTGTGAGGCGGGCATTCTCACGTACAAATACCAGCCCCCAAAACTATATGGCCCGTGTCACGGAGCGCATCGACTTCCTGAAGCAGAAAGTGTATGCATGGGCGAACCGTATTAGAAGATATAAACGACGAGTGGAACGGTACACCCAGAATCGCACCTTCCAAAGCAATGAAAGGAGGGTTTATAGGGACTGGGAACGATCAGAACAAGGTGTGACTGACACGTGCCTACCGGATGATGATGCCATGTGTTCATTTTGGCGCAGTATCTGGTCGGTACCTGTCAGTCACACTGAAGGTGACTGGGCCCGGGATGTCGAGAGAGCCTGCGATCCAATACCTGAAATGGGGGCTATTACCATCTGCCCCCTAGATGTAGCACATGCAGTTCGCCCGTTACCTAACTGGAAGTCTCCAGGACCGGACGGGCTGCATAACTTTTGGATAAAATGGTTTCCAAGGTCGCACGCTCGCTTGGCATCTCAATTCCAGACTGCTTTAGTGTCTGGTTCGTTACCTCAGTTCCTAACTACTGGAATAACCCACCTGCTCCATAAATCAGGTAGCACCGCGGAACCCAAAAATTATAGGCCGATCACCTGTTTACCGACGGTCTATAAAGTTCTTACATCCATTTTGAAAACTAAAATTAACAAACATATTGACAGCAACTCCATCTTGTCTGCCTCTCAAAATGGATGTAGGAGCGGGTCCCGTGGTACTAAGGAGCTACTCCTTATTGATATGGCCATTAGCCAACAGGTTCGTCGTTCCCGAAAGGATCTGTCGACATGTTGGATAGATTATAAGAAGGCCTATGACTCAGTGCCACATACATGGCTCATGCGGGTGCTGGAGTTGTATAAAGTGGATGCAACTCTGCGCACCTTCCTGATGACGTGTATGAGGACATGGAGGACAGTCCTTCGCTATCCAGGATGTCGAAATATTCAGAGGAATAGCGAACCGATAAGGATCGAGCGAGGAATATTTCAGGGCGATAGTTTGAGTCCACTTTGGTTTTGCTTAGCATTGAATCCTCTAAGCACACTATTAGAGGATTCAGGTCTAGGCTATCGGTTGAGGAGAGGTGGTCAGGTTATATCGCACCTCCTCTACATGGATGACCTGAAACTTTTTGCTCCCAACAATTCACAACTGAACGAGCTACTGAAAATTACTGAAATTTTCAGTAGCTCCATCAGGATGGAATTTGGTGTGGACAAATGTGCGGTCATGCATGTAAAGCGAGGAGAGATTATGGAACCCGTGGGAACCCAACTCACGAGTTCCATAAACCTTAGAGCCCTCTCCGCATCCGAAACCTATAAGTATTTGGGTATGTCGGAAGCGTTGGGTATCAATGTTACTGACATGAAGCAATCGTTGAAAGAACGCTTCTTCGGCCGCCTGAAGAAAGTACTTAATAGTCTTCTATCAGGCGGAAATAAAGTGCGCGCTTTCAACGGTTGGGTCATGCCGGTATTGATGTACTCTTTCGGCATACTCAAATGGACTCAAACCGAGCTTGACGCCCTGGATCAGAGGGTCCGTACGCTACTGACTGCAAATCGATTGCATCACCCACGGTCATCAGTTATGAGGCTGTATATCCCGCGAAAATGTGGAGGTCGTGGCTTTTTAAACGCCAAGACTCTCCACAATCGCGAGATATGCAGTCTCAGGGACTATTTCCTAGAAACCGACGTGGGGATGCATCGAGATGTGGTCGCGGCTGACAAGGGCCTCACTCCGCTCTCCTTGGCTAATGAGAACTGGCGTAAACCAGTAGTGCTTGACACAAACGATCGCATGGAGGTATGGAAGAGCAAGGAGCTTCACGGACGCTTTTTCCGAGCCCTACACGGGCCCGATGTAGATTTTCAAGCGTCCGTAGCCTGGCTACGTTTCGGTGACCTCTTTGAGGAAACCGAAGGTTTTGTCTTTGCAATTATGGACGAAGTTATGATGACGAACAATTACCGGAGATTCATTGTGAAAGACGGCACAGTTGACATCTGTCGGGCATGTCACCGGCCGGGAGAATCAATTAGACACATCATTTCCGGGTGTTCTCGTCTAGCTAACGGAGAGTACTTGCATAGACACAACCTTGTAGCCAGGATAATTCACCAGCAACTTGCTCTTAAATACAAACTTGTGGAATCGGAGGTGCCGTACTACAGGTATATGCCCGACCCAGTTCTCGAAAATGGCCATATCACATTGTACTGGGATCGATCCATCATCACTGACAGGACTATTATTGCCAATAAGCCTGATATAGTGCTGGTGGATCGATCAGAGCGGCGTGCAATGATTGTTGACATAACCATCCCACATGATGAGAACCTCGTGAAAGCTGAGAAAGATAAACAAACCAAGTATCTTGATTTGGCTCACGAGGTTGTCGACATGTGGGAAGTGGATTCAGCAATCATTGTACCGATAGTCGTGACAGCCAATGGCTTAATTGCCAAGAGCCTCGACCAACACCTCAGGAGGCTCTCGTTAGGCAGCTGGATCAAGGGCTTGATTCAGAAAGCGGTACTGCTCGGACACGGCTCGCATCGTCAGGAAGTTCCTCTCTCTGGAGCCCTGACCGCCGGTAGCTTGGACCCTGTTCCCGATACCGGTGGGCTACTATTTTTTTATATTTTTAAATGTTTTTTTTTATTTATTTATATAAATATTTAAAAATGTAAAATAATATGTACATATAGAAAAATAAAGAGATAATAATAATAATAATAATAATAATAATAATACCGCTCTATTCCGCCTGAACTTAGACCACGTTTACCTCGATTGCCCATGCATAAAAAAAACAAGGCGCTGGTGTGTGCTCTAGACTCTCAGCTGTCTAATTATTTAAAGGACAGCAAAGATCTGAATGATACGCATTCAATCTTGTACTGTGGAGCTGTTGCGATATGTCGTGTGGCTCATGTCAAATTCCCAGACAATGACAGAGCCACACGACCAAAATCAGCTGTACCAGCTTGGCAGTGCAGGATTGAACGTCGTATCGGAGAGACTAGAGCACTCATTGGCAAGCTTGTTAGCTTCAGGGAGGGCAATACACGCCCTAGAGTGATGCGCTTTGTGAGGCGGGCGTTCTCGGGGACTGATACTAGTACTCGAGACTATTTGTTCCGCGTCACAGAGCGCATCGACTTTTTTAAGCAGAAGATTTATGCATGGGCAAACCGTATTCGTCGGTACAGGCGAAGAGTTGAGCGGTATTCTCAGAATCGCAATTTCCAAAGCGATGAAAGGCGGGTCTATAGAGCTTGGGAGCGATCAGACCAAGGTGTCACTGACACGTGCCTACCGGATGATGATGCCACGTGTTCATTCTGGCGCAATATCTGGTCGGTGCCTGTCAGTCACACCGAAGGTAGTTGGACTCGGGTTGTTGAGCGAGCCTGTGATCCAGTACCAGAAATGGGGGCTATTACCATCTGCCACCAAGATGTAGCTCGTGCAGTCCGTCCGTTGCCTAATTGGAAGTCTCCAGGGCCGGATGGGCTGCACAACTTTTGGATCAAATGGTTTTCCGGGTCGCACGCTCGCTTGGCATCTCAATTCCAGACTGCTTTAGAGTCTGGTTCGCTACCCCAGTTTCTAACAACTGGAGTAACCCACCTGCTCCATAAATCAGGTAGCACCGCGGAACCCAGAAATTATAGGCCGATCACGTGTTTACCGACGGTCTATAAAGTTCTTACATCCATTTTGAAATCTAAAATTAACACGCATATTGACAGCAACTCCATCATGTCTGCCTCTCAAAATGGATGTAGGGGCGGGTCCCGCGGTACTAAGGAGCTACTCCTCATTGATATGGCCATTAGCCAACAGGTTCGTCGTTCCCGAAAGGATCTGTCGACATGTTGGATAGATTATAAGAAGGCCTATGACTCAGTGCCACATACATGGCTAATGCGGGTGCTGGAGTTGTATAAAGTGGATGCAACTCTACGCACCTTCCTGATGACGTGTATGCGGACATGGAGGACAGTCCTTCGCTATCCAGGATGTCGAAATATTCAGAGGAATAGCGAACCGATAAGGATCGAGCGAGGTATATTTCAGGGCGATAGTTTGAGTCCACTTTGGTTTTGCTTAGCACTGAATCCTCTAAGCACACTATTAGAGGATTCAGGTCTAGGCTATCGGTTGAGGAGAGGTGGTCAGGTTATATCGCACCTCCTCTACATGGATGACCTGAAACTTTTTGCTCACACCGATTCACAACTGAAGGAGCTACTGAAAATTACTGAAACTTTCAGTAGCTCCATCAGGATGGAATTTGGTGTGGACAAATGTGCAGTCATGCATGTAAAGCGAGGAGAGATTATGGAATCCGTGGGAACCCAACTCACGAGTTCCATAAACCTTAGAGCCCTCTCCGCATCCGAAACCTATAAGTATTTGGGTATGTCGGAAGCGTTGGGTATCAATGTTACTGACATGAAGCAATCGTTGAAGGAACGCTTCTTTGGCCGCCTGAAAAAAGTACTTAATAGTCTTCTATCAGGCGGAAACAAGGTGCGCGCTTTCAACGGTTGGGTCATGCCGGTATTGATGTACTCTTTCGGCATACTCAAATGGACTCAAACCGAACTCGACGCCCTGGATAGGAGAGTCCGTACACTGCTGACTGCAAATCGATTGCATCACCCACGGTCATCGGTTATGAGGCTGTATATCCCGCGAAAATGTGGAGGTCGAGGCTTTTTAAACGCTAAGACACTCCACAATCGTGAGATATGCAGTCTCAGAGAATATTTCCTAACAACCGACGTGGGAATGCATCGAGATGTGGTCGCAGTTGACAAGGGCCTCACTGCGCTCTCCTTGGCGAAAGAGAACTGGCGCAAACCAGTAGTGCTTGACACCAATGATCGCATGGAGGTATGGAAGAGCAAGGAGCTTCACGGACGCTTTTTCAAAGCCCTACATGGGCCTGATGTAGACTTACAAGCGTCCGTGGCCTGGCTACGATTCGGTGACCTTTTTGGGGAAACCGAAGGTTTTGTATGTGCAATTACGGACGAAGTTATGATGACGAACAATTACCGGAGATTTATTGTGAAAGACGGCACAGTTGACATCTGTCGGGCATGTCACCGACCGGGGGAATCAATAAGGCATATTATCTCCGGGTGTTCTCGTCTAGCTAACGGAGAGTACTTGCATAGACACAACCTTGTAGCCAGGATCATTCATCAGCAACTTGCTCTTAAATACAACCTTGTGGAATCGGAGGTGCCGTACTACAGGTATACGCCCGACCCAGTTCTCGAAAATGACCATATCACATTGTACTGGGATCGATCCATCATCACTGACAGGACTATTGTTGCCAATAAGCCTGATATAGTGCTGGTGGATCGATCAGAGCGGCGTGCAATGATTGTTGACATAACCATCCCACATGATGAGAACCTCGTGAAAGCTGAGAAGGATAAACAAATCAAGTATCTTGACTTGGCTCACGAGGTTGTCGACATGTGGGAAGTGGATTCAGCAATCATTGTACCGATAGTCGTGACAGCCAATGGCTTAATAGCCAAGAGCCTCGACCAACACCTCAGGAGGCTCTCGTTAGGCAGCTGGATCAAGGGCTTGATTCAGAAAGCGGTACTGCTGGACACGGCTCGCATCGTCAGGAAGTTCCTCTCTCTGGAGCCCTGACCGCCGGTAGCTTGGACCCTGTTCCCGATACCGGTGGGCTACTATTTTTTATATTTTTAAATGTTTTTTTTTATTTATTTATATATAAATATTTAAAAATGTAAAAAAATATGTACATATAGAAAAATAAAGAGAATAATAATAACTGGCAACACCGAAAACGTCAACATCAAATTTTTATCAGTATCAAATATATTATTTTAAATCAGTTTTTCTATTCCATATGACATATAAAATGCAAAAATGGTGAAATATTTAACAGAAAACTCAAGCCCAAAACTATAATAATTTAAAATTTACGTAAAAAAGTCTCTATACACAATGGAGTTGTTTTATAATCGAACAAAACCGAACCATTACAGCTGACATCTGTCATGTCACCGTGGACAATACAAAACCAAGAAAAGAAAAATATTTAATATGAATTTGCAATGTTGACAAGATCTGCCGCTCGACGTGCACGCCCACCATCTCCGGACTCGTTGCTCGGCTCCGCCTCGTCGCCGCCGGTCTCCAGCGCTACTGCAAGCGCTGTGACAACCCCGGCCGCGGCAGTTGCATCGAGCTCGAGCGACGAGTACTTCTCTCCGCCGACGACGCCACCACCTGCTCGCCGACGGGGAGGACGCCGGCCGCCGGACCGCTTAGGACCTCGAGGCCCATCGGCTTCTGACAGGGTCCCAGCTCCCGGCGGAAGTGTGCAGCGCATGAGATGGACACAATCCATCAATGAAAACGTCATGCGCTCATACTATGGGGCTACAGAGGGAGGAAACAACCTGACCGCGTACCGTGTTCGAATGCTCTCTCTGTTTCAGGTGCTTGAGCCAGCTGTCAACGTGTCGGCGCAACGACTGTCGGATCAGGTACGGGTTATCCAGCGTAATCATATGTTGGATGATACTGTGCTTGATCGCCTGCGAAACGAAATGCAGAGTAGCCGTATCATTGCTCACCAGTCGCAGACTGCGGAGATACCACCGCAGCCCACGAACTATGCTGACGAGGGGAGTCTATGGCTACAAATGTAAGTACCCAGTGCAATGAGGAGTTAATAAATGCTTTGGAGGCTGCGATTCGGGAATATCGTTTCACCCCGGCAGAACTGAGACCACGCCTGCCACGTTTGCCCATGCATAACAGAAATAGGGCACTGATGGCTGCTCTGGATGCGCAGTTATCAGATTATTTTGATACCTGCGAGGACCTCACTGATACTCATTCAATCCTGTACTGCGCAGCTGTAGCAGCTTGTCGTGTAGCTCATGTCAAATTTCCCAGTGACTCTAGAGCTACACGACCTAAACCAGTAGTACCAGCTTGGCAGCACAGGATTGAACGTCGTATTGGTGGGGCCAGAGCACTCATCGGTAAACTAATCTGCTTCAGGGAGGGTAATACTCGTCCCAGAGTGATGCGCTTTGTGAGGCGGGCATTTGCAGGTACAAATATCAGCCCACAAAATTATATGGCCCGTGTCACGGAGCGCATCGACTTCCTGAAGCAGAAAGTGTATGCATGGGCGAACCGTATCAGAAGATACAAACGACGAGTGGAACGGTACACCCAGAATCGCACCTTCCAAAGCAATGAAAGGTGGGTTTATAGGGACTGGGAACGACCAGAACAAGGTGTGACTGACACGTGCCTACCGGATGATGATGCCATGTGTTCATTTTGGCGCAGTATCTGGTCGGTACCTGTCAGTCACACTGAAGGTGACTGGGCCCGGGATGTCGAGAGAGCCTGCGATCCAATACCTGAAATGGGGGCTATTACCATCTGCCCCCAAGATGTAGCTTGTGCAGTCCGTCCGTTACCTAACTGGAAGTGTCTGGTAAAATGGTTTCGTTATCCTCAGTTTTGGTGTCCTTACCTCAGTTCTAACTACTGGAATAACCCACCTGCTCCATAAATCAGGTAGCACCGCGGAACCCAAAAATTATAGGCCGATCACCTGTTTACCGACGGTCTATAAAGTTCTTACATCCATTTTGAAAACTAAAATTAACAAACATATTGACAGCAACTCCATCATGTCTGCCTCTCAAAATGGATGTAAGAGCGGGTCCCGCGGTACTAAGGAGCTACTCCTTATTGATATGGCCATTAGCCAACAGGTTCGTCGTTCCCGAAAGGATCTGTCGACATGTTGGATAGATTATAGGAAGGCCTATGACTCAGTCCCACATACATGGCTCATGCGGGTGCTGGAGTTGTATAAAGTGGATGCAACTCTGCGCACCTTCCTGATGTCGTGTATGAGGACATGGAAGACAGTCCTTCGCTATCCAGGATGTCGAAATATTCAGAGGAATAGCGAACCGATACGGATCAAGCGAGGAATATTTCAGGGCGATAGTTTGAGTCCACTTTGGTTTTGCTTAGCATTGAATCCTCTAAGCACACTATTGGAGGATTCAGGTCTAGGCTATCGGTTGAGGAGAGGTGGTCAGGTTATATCGCACCTCCTCTACATGGATGACCTGAAACTTTTTGCTCCCAACAATTCACAACTGAGGGAGCTACTGAAAATTACTGAAACTTTCAGTAGCTCCATCAGGATGGAATTTGGTGTGGACAAATGTGCGGTCATGCATGTAAAGCGAGGAGAGATTATGGAATCCGTGGGAACCCAACTCACTGATTCCATAAACCTTAGAGCCCTCTCCGCATCCGAAACCTATAAGTATTTGGGTATATCGGAAGCGTTGGGTATCAATGTTACTGACATGAAGCAATCGTTGAAAGAACGCTTCTTTGGCCGCCTGAAAAAAGTACTTAATAGTCTTCTATCAGGCGGAAACAAGGTGCGCGCTTTCAACGGTTGGGTCATGCCGGTATTGATGTACTCTTTCGGCATACTCAAATGGACTCAAACTGAACTTGACGCCCTGGATCAGAGGGTCCGTACGCTGCTGACTGCAAGTCGATTGCATCACCCACGGTCATCGGTTATGAGGCTGTATATCCCGCGAAAATGTGGAGGTCGTGGCTTTTTAAATGCCAAGACCCTCCACAATCGCGAGGTATGCAGTCTCAGGGACTATTTCCTAGTGACCGACGTGGGGATGCATCGAGATGTGGTCGCGGCTGACAAGGGCCTCACCCCGCTCTCCTTGGCTAAAGAGAACTGGCGTAAACCAGTAGTGCTTGACACAAATGATCGCATGGAGGTATGGAAGAGCAAAGAGCTTCACGGACGCTTTTTCCGAGCCCTTCACGGGCCCGATGTAGACTTACAAGCGTCCGTAGCCTGGCTACGATTCGGTGACCTTTTTGGGGAAACCGAAGGTTTTGTATGTGCAATTATGGACGAAGTTATGATGACGAACAATTACCGGAGATTTATTGTGAAAGACGGCACAGTTGACATCTGTCGGGCATGTCACCGGCCGGGGGAATCAATAAGGCATATTATCTCCGGGTGTTCTCGTCTAGCTAACGGAGAGTACTTGCATAGACACAACCTTGTAGCCAGGATGCAACTTGCTCTTAAATACAACCTTGTGGAATCGGAGGTGCCGTACTACAGGTATACGCCCGACCCAGTTCTCGAAAATGGCTATATCACATTGTACTGGGATCGATCCATCATCACTGACAGGACTGTTGTTGCCAATAAGCCTGATATAGTGATGGTGGATCGATCAGAGCGGCGTGCAATGATTGTTGACATAACCATCCCGCATGATGAAAACCTCGTGAAAGCCGAGAAAGATAAACAAATCAAGTATCTTGACTTGGCTCACGAGGTTGTCGACATGTGGGAAGTGGATTCAGCAATCATTGTACCGATAGTCGTGACAGCCAATGGCTTAATAGCCAAGAGCCTCGACCAACACCTCAGGAGGCTCTCGTTAGGCAGCTGGATCAAGGGCTTGATTCAGAAAGCGGTACTGCTGGACACGGCTCGCATCGGCAGGAAGTTCCTCTCTCTGGAGCCCTGACCGCCGGTAGCTTGGACCCTGTTCCCGATACCGGTGGGCTACTATTTTTTTTATATTTTTAAATGTTTTTTATGTATTTTTTATGTAGAAAGAAATATTTAAAAATGTAATTTATATGTATATACTATGAAATAAAGGATAATAATAATAATATATTTATTTAGCCAAAAAACGTAAATCCGTTACACAATTTGTTTTCGCTACATAAAATTATGCTTAGAATAAATTAATAACAATAATTGTGTCCAATTAGCATCTGCTGCCGAACTAGGTTTAAAGCCTGTGTTTCAGCACGCAGCGCCTCCGGCCCTCAGACTGGGTATGCAAGTATGAGCTTATTAAAAACAAAAGGAAACAGTTTTAAACTATGAACATATTTATAACACAGAAAAGAACGACTGAAAGTTTGATAGTTTGATGTCCTCTAGGTGTGTAATGTGAATGGTGCGTGTATGTGTGTTAGAGGGTGTGTAAAGAATAAAGTCATTTTAGCTAGTAGATTCTTCAGGTGAAATTTTCAAACTGTTTCGTCATTACTTTAGGATAGTCAGTATATCCTCAGTTTGGTCGTACGTCAACTTCCAAAGCCACAGAGATACCGACTTTTTCATTGACCTTTTATTCATCGAGTATATTTCCAGAACTTTATTAATTTTGTCATATAAATAAGGGCCCAAAAATGGGTAAAACCTACGAATAAAAGCCGTTTTTAGATGAGATAACCTCTTGCATACAGGTAGGCCACTCCGTCGTACTAACTTAATTGGATTGTACTCCAAGATAGCGTGTTGTTTTGAGACGATACTCAAGATAAACAATTGTCGTACAGTCAGCACCTCACAGTATTCATACAGAAGTGTGGTAGAGTAACGGAAAGGTTTCAAAGTACAGAGTTTCAGTATGGTTCTCTGTGAAACCTCAAGTTGCTTTATAGTAGTTTTCGGTGCACCACCCCACGATGAAATGCAGTATGTAATCAGCGACTGACAAAGCGCAAAATAAATTTGTTTTAGGAATAACGGGGTCACTACATGTCTCAGTGTTTTAAAAATATAGGTAAGTTTTCGAATCCTTTTACTCATCAATTGAATGTGTGATTTGAAGCTAAAATTGTCGTCAATTACAACGCCCAAATATTTGATTGTCTTTGTGCGCTCTAAAGGCGCGCATGAGCATGTAGCATGACTCAAAGCCTCCGGAGGACAGTTATGTGCAATTATATTTTTACTCGAATGTGATGAAGTACGGATTGAAAAGGTCAAGTATTTTGTTTTCTCAATGTTCAAGGTAAGAACATTATCATGAAGCCACCTCTTTGCCGAATCAAAACCTTTCTGGGCTAGCTGGTATGTCTCATTCCATGTATTAGCAGCGAAAATGAGGGCAGTGTCATCTGCATATGAGATAATTTTTCCATGAAAAGAGTTCAGACAAAGGAGATCGTTTATGTAAACGAGAAAAAGTGTTGGACCAAGAATGCTACCTTGCGGTACGCCATAAGTAACTGGAAGATCAGAACTAGTATAGGAACCTACCTTAACACACTGAGTCCTATCAGTAAGATAATCGGTGAAAAGGTTGAGTTGCTTCCCTCTAACGCCAAGTCTTTCTAATTTGCGTACAAGGGCTGGAACCGAAACCGTATCGAAAGCTTTTGCCAAATCAAGAAATATTGCTATACATTTATTACCTTTATCTAAATTAGTGGTTATAAAATTTGTTAAATTGGAAACTGCCTGGTCTGTAGATTTTCCACGTCGAAAACCGTACTGATTTTCAGATAAAATGTGCTTATTTTCGAGATAGTTTACTAAACGTTTATTAATTATTTTTTCTAAAATTTTTGACAGAGAAGGTAATATTGAAATAGGCCTATAGTTCTCGATACGGTCCCTGTCCCCACCCTTGTGAATTGGTCGAATCTGAGATTTTTTAAGGGCTTTAGGAAAGCTACCACTGTTAAGGCACATATTAAAGATGTATGTTAAGTGTGGCACAAGAACGTCCTTATGATCTTTCAGTAGCTGATTCGACAAATTATCCCAACCTACGGAACACTCATTCTTCAGTGCAGCTATTAGGCCCATAACTTCCCCTTCATCCGTGTCATAGAGCACAAAAGAACTAAGATTTTGCTCACAGACATCTTCACTTCTTTGGGGGGGAGTAGCCTGTACTCGCGTAATTTGTTCAGCTAATGATTTGCCCACGTTGGAAAAATATAAATTTATTTCATTCACAGAGTGCTGAGAAGAGTCACTTAATAAAAGTAGTTCCTTTGGATAGTTCATATTTTTTGCTGAATTAGTTATATTTTTTATTGTATCCCACAATTCCTTGCTATCTTTACCAGCTTTCCGAACAAGTTCTCTATCATATTCTAGTTTAACTTTCTTTAATATTGAACAACAAAAATTTCTGTATCTAGTGTAACTAGTTTTAAGTATTAGGTCATCTGGAAATGATTTTGATTTTTTATGCAGTTTGTCCCTGTTGCGCATGCATCGCAGCACGCCCTGAGTTATCCACGGTTTGATAATCTTTTTGCGACAGGAAAGTATAATAGTTTCGGAATTAGTACTCAGAGCAGTCTTCAATTCACCAGTGACATAGTTGAATGCGGAGTCAACGTCATCTGTTTCGTAAATGGGAGTAAAGTTAATTTTGCTTATGTCTTGAGTTAAACCTTCCTGGTCTACTTTAGTGCGCGTTAAGGATGCATACTTACGCGACTGTCGCTTTTTCAAACAAAATATGACAGATTTATGATCTGTGAGCGTGGATTGCGGAACAATTATACTTGAGGGAAGGTTTGTCCTTAAAAGCACATGGTCCAAACAGGAGCCACTTGCGTCACGAGTGATGAAAGTATGTGCTGGCAATAAACCGTGATAGGCAGTAAGAGACAGATATTGAATAGCAGATGTGCTCAGATTTTCGGAGATTATGTCTATGTTTAGGTCTCCCAATATTGCAATAGTTTTATATCCAGATAATTTCATCAAAGTCTCATCCAGCGACGTTAAAAATGGTTCAATGTTTGAATAAGAGGGTGAGCGATAGAGAGCAAGTAACACCATGTCGTTATTTCCTATTTTAATCAAAAGGCAATTACAATTTCTTACGTTAGGTTCCTCAACACAAAAGCTAAGTTCTTCCTTTATATACACAACAACGCCGTCGTTCTGAAGTGGGTTTGATGAAGTAAAAAATGAACAATATCCGCTAATTATAGGAACACAAGATACACAGTTCAACCAACATTCCGTTAGGATGAGTACGTCACAATCAATCCCGAGTCTGGTTACTAAAACTTGAAAACCCAAAAAGTTGCAATTCAGACTACGAATATTTTGAGTAATAACTGACAACGATGAGTGTGATGGGAATATTTTGTTGCAGTCATCAACTTCACATTCGCAAGTTTCGGATACAACAAACTCATCAATGTTATTTGTAAGATTATCAAAATTGGCCATTGGTACGTAAGAAACATAAAGGATCTGTCTGACAGTATTCTAATGAAGAAGAGTAGTATGTGTACTTATAACATAGATATATTTTTTAAGCATGCAAACTAAACGCATATTATAATAATCGAAATGTGAAAAAATGAACCTAATTAATCTATTTATAAAAACTTCTACTGAAAAAAATAGTCAATCAATTTTTCTGAGGTTATCAATATCCTTTTCAGAAGACACTCTGATGTGTTGATCTTTTTCTTTTTTCCTGAGATAAACAACGCCATGAGACGTCCAGCAGAATGAGAAGTTGTTCTGTTGTTGAAAAGTTCTGGCCAGATAAAAAAGTCTTTGCGTCTTTGCAGTGAGTGTTTCCGATATAAAAACTGGTTTTACAGGACCTTGTAAGGTAAGTGTACTTGTATTAAGTTTTTCGCCAGGTTTCTTGGATTTATAATAGCGTTTTATGTTTCCAAGAATTTCTTCCTTATGCAATACAGTTGAAAGTTCAACAATGATTGGGTTTGATGCGTCCTTCGATTTTGTCCTGTAAATATCCCTTACCCAAGTTTGATTAATCTGGACGTTGATAGTTTGTCCAACACGCTCCAATAAGATACATAAATCCCGTTTAGTTTCACCAGCGTTCTTTGGTATATTGCGAATTTCTATGCCCGTCGATCGAGACTTACGTTCGAGATATTCGATTTTTTCTTCAACAGACTCGATAGTAATTTTATCCACTCGCCTCTCAGACTCAAGCCTCTCAATTCTTGACAAAAACTCATCGTACTTATTTGACATATGCTCGACACTTTGCGTCAACATATAATTTTGTTCTTTAAGACTACTGATAGTTGATTGTAATTGATCAAACCTAGCTGTCTGTTCTTGCGAAAGTAGCGTGAACATCTGTTTAATTACGTCGGCACTACAAGTATTGAGCTCATTAAATTTCCTCTTTTTGTTAGCAGTAAAATTTTCCAACATTGACGGTAAATCAGGCGCGGAATTATAATGTTGAATTCCCCCAGAGGCATTGCATACACTCTCAATGTTTACGTCCTTATCTGCATCAATGTTTTTCGGTAGTGGAGAGGTTTTTGACGTCGGCGGCGTACGCTTTAGTGGCATCTTACTGTTGCTAAGCGAAGATATCTTCGTCAAAAACACACGAAGCGACAAGTTTATTAATGTTCGGTGCAAAACAAGTGCACATCAAACGCACGCTGGAGTAGGCGGGATAGCAATTATGGCAACTGTCCTGCTTCCTCAGGTGGGCGGGGCGCGACAGGTACTTAGGTTAGCGGCACAAAGATGGTCATCGGAAACAATTAATTTTTTTAATTATCACTATTCAATATTCACCGTTTTGTCTATGAAGTTACGGATTAAAGTTACTTGCACACTTTTTATAATTTTACGCGTAAACC
Source organism: Sesamia nonagrioides (assembly GCA_017933935.1). Classification (NCBI taxonomy): domain Eukaryota; kingdom Metazoa; phylum Arthropoda; class Insecta; order Lepidoptera; family Noctuidae; genus Sesamia; species Sesamia nonagrioides. Next base: position 19,917 of record JADWQK010002521.1, read on the forward strand.
GAACACACGTCCGCTCACAAGTAAGGTTTTGGGCGAGAGGAGCTATTTTGCAAAAAGAGGTAACTTAATACATGTGCGGTAAGCAACCCCTTCCGCGGGCGGCGGGGGGTAGGGCACGCGGCACCTGTGACGTGGTCGCGTCTCTATTCGCTTATAATAATACCGATGTTGTCACTTTTTTTAAAATTACCAAATTTCGGGGAAATAGGAATTAATTCCCGGGAAAAAAGGATTATTTCAAAATTCATTAGTATTGTTACTATGATGATTATGTAAAATTTTATATTATATTTGGTCAAGTGTTTACCTAACCTTTATTATCCTTATGGGTCGGACAGGGTTTTCTTTACATGTTGTATGTACTTACAAATTTATTTTTTGTATATGTGAAACCCGAAACACGTGTCCATTATTTTTAAGTAAAGAATCTATGTACGAAATTTCAAAAAGATATCATGATAAACCAAAAATTATGAACTTGCTATTCTACTTGGTTGTCCCAACAAAATATAGTCAAAGCTGCGCAGGAGCTGGCGAGCGCGGTTCGTTGACCTCTGGCGTTAGCTGTTGTGCGCGCGAGTACTATGACTAACGTAAAGCTGCGTGCGCACGCTCGGAATCCACTCTGCAAATATTTCTAAATGTATTTGAGCAAAAATATAACTTGATGTAAAAAGGATTGGAATCGATTCAGTTGCTTATTCTGAATAAACTATATTCAGGTTTCGCATAAACAAAAAATAAGGTAGCATATTACTTTTTTTTTTTTGTTGAGATGGCAAATCATCAAATCACTTCTTCCGCTCTGGGCGGAGCGGAAGGGCGTGTCAGACTTTTACTGACTAAAACCCACCCGTGCTTCTTCACTTGCCTGTGCGACGGCCAGGGCCACGGTTTCTTGTTTAACCAACCCGCAACCCAGCATATTATGTATTATACAACGTGTAACATAAAGGGTATATACATAACAAAGGCATGGCATCTTTACATGATATCAAACGATATTGGAAGGGTTTTTTAATCCTATCTCTTTATGTTAGGAAGTTATGAGAAAAAACACCGCCTGTGATAGGCTACTATCATACTAGTCGCACAGAGATATTGAATACATTTATCGGATTTTGGCAAGTAACGTGACGGGTAACGAGTAGTTATTAACGTATGTAGTGTGCTGCCACGTTTGTTATGATTTTATTTTAAGAAACACACGAAACCGAAAATTTGGTACCAATTTTTGAGTATTTTATTTTGAGTTGAAACCCTTCCGATATCGTTTGATATCATCTAAAGATGCCATGCCCTTGGTATGTATATACCCTTTTTTGTTACACGTTGTATATAAAAAAGACAGTGTTGTTCTATATTTCTCGATTTTATGGAAACATTTTCATCCGTATCTGTCAATCTCATAGCGAGTAAGACAATTTAAGCGTCTTCACGGCTAGAGCGAATAATTAGGCTTCTAATAAACTGCTTTACGTTGTTTGTGGTGGCCTAGTGGTTAAAACACCAGCCGCTCAAGTATGAGTGCGCGGGTTCGATTCCAGGTCAGGCAAGTACCAATGTTATATGTACTTTCTAAGTGTATCTTGGACACCAATGACTGAAGGTGAAGGAAAACATTTTGAGGAAACCTGGACTTTAAGTCTGAAATCGCCAACCCGCACTGAGTAAGCGTGGTGATTACGCTCAATCCTTTGAGACCTGTGCCCAGCAGTGGAACGATGAAAAGGTTGATGATGATGATGATGAAACTTTTTTTTTATAAATTATAAACTAGGGCATGACCGCAATCCCGCCTGATGGTAAGCAGTGACGCAATCGTTGATGGTAAAGCGCACTGGTTTATTAAGAGCCTATTCACTCTAGCCTTGAAGACAATCAAATTTTAGTCCGACGGAAACACCGCCGCTGGCAAATTATTCTAGTCCCTCGATGTACGAGGTATAAAGGAGGCGAAACGCTTCGTCCGGATCGTAGTGGTGTTAACAACGTAAGGGTGGAAACTCACCGTACGACGGGTCGTCCGATGGTGGAACGGAGATGGGGGAATTAAATCATGTTATTCTCTCGCACACTCCCCAAAATGTATCCTATAGAACACCGAAAGGCTGAACTGCTTTACTATCAACGATTGCAACATTGTTTACCGACTACCACAAATTGTGAAAAGCTAGAAAGGAGGCGATGATGATTTCTGAGTTTGTAAGTAAGGAGTAATCTTCGGAAAAACTTACTAGGTTCCGAAAAATTCATTTAATTATGGTAAGCCAGAGTTTTGTAGAATGCCGATGGATATAACTATTTTGAATCATCATCATCATCTCCGCGCTAATCCCAGTCGCATCCAAAGCTTTTTCAGCCATGGAGTCTGGTGTCCGCTTTACCAGTCCAACTGCTGATTTTGGCTAAGCTTCGATATTTTCCGTGAAGCGTCTGCCGTCTGTTTTCCACAACCCGGAGGCGATATCTAAGCATTGCAGTTAGACTAATTGTTGGACTTTTGAGGGCTCCAACAACCCGTAACGACTGCCATTAGATGTTCGTATGGCAACCGGGACCAACGGCTTAACGTGCTTTCCGAGGCACTACCAGACCAGTGCAAATATTCATATTCATGCATACAAATATTTGCACTGCGCTGGGATCGAACCCGTGCCTCCTTGCGCATTGGCCACGTCCGCTACCGCTTTTTTAATAATTATAAACTAGTGCCTGACCGCAATCCCACCAGATGGTAAGCAGAGATGCAATCGTTGATAGTAAAGCGCGCTTGTTTATTAAGCCTATTCACTCAAAAAAAAACTGAGTAGGTAAGTAGGAAGGAAGACGGCAGTTGAGCGAGGTGATGCAATGTTAAACCCAACAACACGACCAACGATGTTGCGCCGTAGGAAGATTGATCTGGAGACCTCCACGACCAAACTCCCGACACAACAACATTTGGCGCATCGTACCCGGCACACATCGCAACACAACTGATCACTCAGCTGCCCACCAGACATCATGAGCACGACGAAACGCTTGGCTATATTATTACTACCTGTAGTAATAATATAGCCAAGCGTTTCGTGGTAGACTACCTGTACTATTTGTCCTACCTTCTCCATTAGTATACCATCCAAAGGTTCTGTGGAAAATATCGCTCTTAGCGATTAGATCGCCCATTGTGTCACCCTTTATAAAATCTTCATTTCTCTAGTTTATATTGAGTACATGAAAAATTGTATTTTATCTGTCTGGATATTTTACGCGAGCAGACACTAGTAGTACAGACAAAAGCATATCAAGCTACTACAATCTGTCAGATTTGTTTATTAGATTTTCAACTTTATCTCTCAAGCATTAAGGCTCAAGGTTGATTGGGAATATTTGATAGTTTTGGGTAGCTTGACCTGCTGTTACAATATTGAAGTCACAAAATTTTCTTGAGGAACTTTGGTTAATCAAACAATTGAGCTCTTGAACTCACCTTTTTACAGTGACATAATCTCCTCTATCAGCATGAAGGAGGAAAGTCTTCTCCTCCTTGGTAAGTGGTCTCTCGTAGACCTGCCGCAGGTCATTATGGCTGTTCCGCAGCGCCTCCTGGGAACTGCCCAGCAGCTCCTCTCTGGAGCCTCGGTTCATGCCGGTCTGAAAAAAAAAGGAATTGTTTCAGGATATGGCTTTTGTGAACAGGCATCTGGAGTTGGTCATAGGTTTTGACAACAAGAACGTTTGCCACTAAATCTAAAGACCAGTTAACCTATTCATATGTTCAGAATTTCTATTGCTGGATGAGCTATTCAACCTTAAAAGGCGACACGGACCAACTAAATGTGGAAGGCGGTGAATTAAGTGTTATAGCTTAATATAGGTAGATCCTATATCCAGTTGTAGATTGTAATAGGCTTTTATGACTATCTAAGTAATAGTTTATTAATAAAGCACACACATACGCCCTCAACACACATAAGAGACACTCTTGAACATCAAAGGTTTTTTGTATAAAGAATAATGGGACAACAACTCCATCGTTACTTTTACCTGTAAAAAGTTTCATAAAGATAAAGATATTTTATTTTTATTAAGAGTGGACTCTAGTGCTGAAGAATTTGAGAAATAGGTATTTGAAGAAACTACTAAACCTTTCACCGTAAAGTGCGAAAGGGACAGTTGCAACTCAGACTGATTTTATCTACAAAAACGTTGACCAAAAGATGTTCCGTATTCGGCTGTTTTCTTTTTTAAAACACGACAGATCTCAATTATTTTTAACCGACTTCAAAAAGGAGATTACTCAATTCGACCGTATATATGCTTTTTTTTTATGTTTGTTCGCGCATAACTTCGTCGTTAATGAACCGATTTTGATAATTCTTTTTCTGTTGGAAAGAAGACGTTCCCAAGGTGGTCCCATGATAAGGATATCAGGGTTTGATGGTGGAAGACCAGAGAAAATAAGGGAAAGTTTCAAAAATTGCAGGGGCGACTAGTGCATTTCGTAGCATTTTCATTAAGTATTTTAAAGCACTACAATTTAATAAAGGTCTGGAGTAAATCTGATGATGGAGCCGGGAGACAGTCGAAGGAACTCCTCAACAATTCACAGCAGCTACCTTGTGTTTGGGCTCAATTAATTTGTATTGATAAGAACTTTACACCTAGATGGGTTGTGACTGTCATAAGAGCTCTGATGATGAAGACAAAGGCCAGTTCCGGGAACTCCTCAACGGTTTACAGTAGCTACTTTGTGGTTGGACTTAATTCATTTATATTGATGAGATGCACCCATTGGGTTAAAATAATGGTCTGCAGTAAATTTGATGATGATGACCATAGGCAGTTGAGGGAATACGGAATACAGGTACGGGTAAAAATTAAAGTAAACAAAATTACGTCGTTTCCCAATTATATTTGCGTCAGCTTCCAGTCTGACCGGATGCAACTGAATACATAGTACCTACTTTTAACAACTAAAGAGTGTAAAATAAAAACTTTTTTACAAAAAAAACAACCGACTTCCAAAAACCACTACAAAGTGAAAAATAACTAATTTCGGAAGTCGGTGTCAAAAAACAAATATACAAAACCAAAGACACCGACTTCCGAAATCAGTTATTTTTCACTTTGTAGTGGTTTTTGGAAGTCGGTTGTTTTTTTGTAAAAAAGTTTTTATTATATCAAAATTTAGAGGATGAATATTCGTATGCCTCTGTTATTTCCTTTTTGTCAAAAACTTAACACATTTGTGTAATAGTCGTTTGAACATCGCGGTAAAAATGAGTAATTTTTCGGGATTTTGAAACATCATATTTCTTTTATTAATTAAGTTTTCGAATAAATCAAATAATAAGATCGCGTGTAATCAAGGTGTGAAATTGTAGAAAAAAAATCATTACTTTAAAAGCTTTATCCACGAAGAAAACAGCGGAATACGTTTGTATGGAGAAAACACCACTAGAGTCCCCTCTTAATACGATCACATAATGGTATGTAATTGTATACCACACTCGCATCTGGTCGTTTCTTTAAAAAATCACTGTCTTTCTGTTTATGCAGGAATTTTCTACTATTTATAGATTCAGAAATGAAAACAATAAACTAGCCGTCAAATAGGCTATTTGACAGATTTATAATTTTTATCTTGAATTACTTGGTTGCGGTTAAGAAGTTCACCCAAAGTATTTTTTTTAAATTTTAAATACGTATTTCGTAAGAAATATGCAAATAAAAATTCAAAATTCAAATAAGCCGCAAAGACGTCACAAGCGGTTTTCGGTTCTCAGTGGTGTTTGTTTTTAATTATTATTTGCTGTTGTTATCTAATAAAATGGTTTACAAGTGGTGTGCTGTACTGGGTTGTACAAATAAATCGATAAAAACCCCCGGAAAACAGTTTATAAGTTTGCCGAAAACAAGCGATGATGCGCGTATGACGTCATCGCGACATTAGCCAATCCGGATCGTTTCACAATGTGTGGCGCGAGAAACAAAAAGCCAAAAATATTTTTGTGTTTTGGATATAATAATTGTTATTATTTTTTATTAAAACTCTTGTAAATGATATAAAGAACCCTCATTTTATGCAATTAAAGCAAAAAATCACAAATAATTGAATACTGTCAAATAGCCTATTGCCCTGTTGGATATGTTTACTACGTTAAACTTCTGGTTAAAAGCATTACTAAACTAAAAAGTGATTCAGGATTTAAGTATAACTTATATTTTTAACTGGACTTTTTACCATCAAATGCCTAACTAAATACCGGTAACTCTCGCATAAGAGCTATATTTATGAAATGGCATCCATTTTTTATTTTTCCCGTAACTCGAAATATATATACAATTATATAAAGAAAATCCTGCCCGACCCATAAGGATAATAAAATTTAGGTAAATACATGACCAAATAAAATATGAAATTTTACATAATCATCATAGTAACAATACGAATGAATTTTGAAATAATCTTATTTTCCGCGAATTAATTCCAACATCCCCAATATGAGGTAAATTAAAAAAAAGTGACAACACCATTTTCGACGGTATTATTATGAGCGTTACTCGCGCGTGCCGCATGTCCTGCCCCTCATCGCCCGCGCATGTATTGCCAAGTGACCTCCTTTTGCGAAATATTTTTTTTTTTAGGTTTAGCCCGGCTTTGTATGAGAGTTTAGTAGAATTAGTTATCGATACCTAACAATACCTTGACGGATCGGACAGGGTTTTCTTTACATATTGTATAGCTCTAAATAAAGCTAGTGGACGGTCCAAGCATCTGCTTGTACTACCGTCCACTAGCTTTATTTAGAGCTTTATAAAGATTATTTAACCGGATGGTTAAAATAGCCGTTTATTCTCGCCTCGCTTCGCTCTCTCGGCTCGCACGTGGTTGATCACAGTTCTGACCTAACTCTTTTGGTTGGAGTATCCTGGCTTAGTTATAGTGAAAAACAACTATCACGTAATGAGGGGTAACCGTAGGTCCGCAAATTGAGGCCAATGGACCCATTGCCATGGAGCTCGCCGTTCAGTAAAGACTAGGCCCGAGTCGATGGCGCGTTGCGTTTCACACGCGCCTCAAAGAGATGTCGGCACATCGTGACGGGGTCCACGATGACAGATGCCTGGGCCAGGGAGACCCACCCTAAGGTCTCCAGGGCACGAGTGTCGGCGCGTGTCTCAGACGCGATGCACGGGGTAGTTTAACACCTCACTACCCCGTCCAAGAGGCGAGGCCCGGACAGACCGGGCCAGCACGAGAGTGTGGGGCCGCGGCTGAATCAAGGACTCCCGCGGCTCCGTGCGCACGTGACCGGAGAGCCCACTCTAGGGCGGCGGACATCCATTCAGGAAAAAGGGCCAGGGTGGATCAAAAACAGAAACCGTGGCCCTGGCGCACAGGCAAGTGAAGGAACAAGGGTGAGCTTTAGCCAGTAAAAGTCTGGCACGCGCTTCCGCACCGCCCAGCAAGGGAGAGGTCATTTCACGATTTCCCATCTAGACCAAAAAAGAAAATACCATTGCTAACCTTACCGAACAGCAGGGTAATTGCGTAACTCACTCATCATCATCATCATCACAGCGTTAATCTCAGTAGCATCCGAAGCTTTTTCAGCTTTGGAGTCTGGGGTCCGCTTTACCAGTCTAACTGCTGATTTTGGCTAAACTTCGATATTTTCCGTGAAGCGACTGCCGTCTGACCTCCACAACCCGAAGGCGACATCGAAACATTGCAGTTAGACCAATTGTTGGATTTTTGAGGGCTCCAACATCCCGTAACGACTGTCATTATATGTTCGTATGGCAACCGAGACCAACAGCTTAACGTTCTTTCCAAGGCACGACCAGACCAGTGGAAATATTCATATTCATGCATACAATTATAAATGCGTAACACACTATCAGTAGCAATGGGCTTCAGTTTGACAATTCAACAACATTCATTGCATTATTTACGTTGTTGAGCAGATACAGTTTCAGACAAATGGAGCAATGGAATAGCAATATGCTTCGAAATGATTCCAACTGATAGTAATAGTGTGTTACGCAAATGGCAAAGGGTGCTGCACCCTAATTGCCTTTTTTTTTACGGGGTGGAAATCCTCATAGGATGTCCGCCGCCCTAGGGTGGGCGACGGGGTCTGTCAGATTTTTACTGACTAAAACCACCCCGGTGTCTCTTCTATCACGAGCGCGCGTGGGGCCGCGGGAGTCTAAATTCTTCCGCAGCCCCACACTCTCGTGCTGGCCCGGTCTGTCCGGGCCTCGTCTCCGGCACGGGATAGTGGGGTGTTAAGCTACCCCGTGCATCGCCTCAGAGGCGCGCGCTGACACTCGCGCGCCTTCGCCTCGGGATCCATCGAAAAGGGGGCGGGGACTTCCCCATGTCCCTCGCCCCTGGACCCATTCATGGGGGGCGGAAGAGGGCGTTAACCGCCCTTCTTCGGCGCCCGGTGCGTCTTCTGCGGCCCGGGAAGGGAGTTGAGATCTCCCTCTCCCGTTCCGCAGCTTCCTTCTGCGACATCACGTCCTCGCAGAAGGACACCACCGCGTCCCACGACTCTGCGCTGCCGGCCATCCTCCGCACTACTGCCGGCAGCGTCAGGTCGCCTCCTACTTCATTTGTGAGGACACGGCGCTGCTCCTCCCAAGCTACATACTCGGAGAGCGGCACCCTAATTGCCTAACACAATACCAATCTGAATGACTTTGTTGGATTTTGGCAATCCATTGTTGCTTATGTTCGAAAAATTGATCCTCTCAATAACGTGAATAACGCAATGAATGTTGTTGAATTGTCAAAATGAATGCCGTTACTGCTTATTGATAGTTTGTTACACAGTGACCCCGCAAGTGACGGTATGAGCCATTTCAGTGTGGCTACCATGAGTTCTCATTACGAGACTCGATCGTCGATATCGACCGCGTTTGACTCTTCAATTGGCCCGCTTCAAGGTTGTAAGAACTCTCAACCAATGAGAGCGCCAAACGCGCTCGATATCGACAATCGAGTCTCGTAATGAAAACTTATGGTAGCCACACTGTACAAGTTTTAACTGACGCAAGTAAAAATGTCTAGTTCTTTTGACTTTGATTACATTTTAACTCATACTTTTTGTGTGGGTGTCGAATTCATAGTATTATAGCAGTGATTGATGTAAGGTTAAGGATATTTCTCAGTCAAATTGATGTTATTTCAAGTACAAATATCAACTTAGTATAAATGGCAATTAAGTTCATTTTACAGTGACTAGCAGTCTTGAAGAAGTCATAAAAATTGTATTATAAACCGAACTTTATTATATATGAGTTAAAAGTCATTTTTCCATAAACTTATATTTGTTTATTTTTTTGAAAAATAACACGCTATTGGAGATTACAGAATGGACACGGTGGGCACCCTTATTGCTTAACACACTCCATCAAAATCTTTTAGATTTTCCTGAATGAAAGGATTATATCAAAGGAAATTTCTTGATTACATGGAGTGTTTACATAACATAACATAATCAGCCGCCTAGGTACCTATACTGTTCCCACTCCTGAGTCAAAGGCCTTTTCTCGGTGAAAAGGCGAGGGCCGTAATCTACTACGTGTGTAATGTTATATAATTTCGAAATTTTGGCCGAATATAAAGAAGAAGAAAGAACATTGACAGACTCCGTGGCGTAGCGGTAGCGAACGCGGCCGCTGCGCAAGGCGGCGCGTATTCGATCCCCGCGCAGTGCAATTATTTGTATGCATGAATGTGAATATTCATACGACCAGACCAGTGTCTAGTCGTACCTCGGAAAGCACGTTAAGCCGTTGGTCCCGGTTGCTATACGAACATCTAATGGCAGTCATTACGGGTTGTTGGAGCCCTCAATTGGTCTAACTGCAATGCTTCGATGTCGTTTTTGGTTTGTGGAGGTCAGACGGCAGTCGCTTCACGGAAAATAACGAAGTTTAGTCAAATCAGCAGTTAGACTGGTAAAGCGGACCCCAGACTCCAAAGCTGAGAAAGCTTCGGATGCGACTGGGATTAACGCTGAGATGATGATACTGATAAAGAAGATGAAAGAAAAGGATTTCGAAATATAAATAAAAGATGCAGTTAACTTAAAATTAGTTTTTGAACAAGAAAATCTGCACCAATATTTAGGCACCGGCCCGATCGAATAAAAATCTAATAAAGAGATTTAAAAGCTTAATAAATACCAAACATCAATGTTTATAAACGAAACGGTTCTATTTAGGATCCAACAGATAATAATTCTGTTACCAGCAACTATTTTATTGATACCAAATAGTGGTTTCAGCGTCGTTTACTTAAACAACTTTACGTTTTCCGTTATTTAGTTTAAAATTCCAGTTTAGTTGCTAGTTTTAGTGATCCTAGAGTTGGGTTCTGCTCCAATAGTGACCAAGGATGACATGGTTGGTGCTGTGGCTGAGTAATCGGCTGCTGCGTGTCACGGGTTCGATTCCCGCACGGAACAAATAGTTGTATGGCCTACAGGTAGTTGTTCCGGGTCTGACTGTATCTATATGTGGGTCCAAGATATACTTAGAAAGTACATATAACTTCTCATGCTTAATATGCTTCACTAGAAAGTACAAAATAATATCCTTTTAGTCTTTTCTAAGATACTATTTGTACCGCGGACATTAAAACATAGAGGTACACGTTGCCACACTGGAAATATGTCGGCGTGAAAGTGGATTAGTCGCGTGAATGTTTGACATTGGCGCACATAGGGGTACAGTGTCAAGTTCTCGTGACACGATATTCTGTTGTGTTCTAATGGATAGATATTAGGTATCCTTGTACTCAGGTACAAGGATACCTAATATCTATCCATAAATATTCAGATAATTAAAGTCAAAGTATTTATTTCAAACCAGCTGGGTTGAAATAATTATTTAAACTACTATGTAGAACGTCCCATGTATCGTCCCACTGCTGGGCACAAGTCTCCTCTCATACAGAGAAGGATTTAGCGTAATCACCACGCTTGCTCAATGCGGGTTGGCGATTTCAGACTTAAAGTCCAGATTTCGTCAAGATGTTTTCCTTCACCTTCAGTCATGGTGTCCAAGATATACTTAGAAAGTACATATAACTTTAGAAAAGTTACATTGGTACTTGCCTGACCTGGAATCGAACCCGCGCACACATCCTTGAGAGGCTGATGTTCTTACCACTCGGCCACCGCGACAATGGAGCACGAGGACTTAATAATAGTATAATAATGTAAGCCTGAATTGGTCTTTTAAGAGGAGCAGGACCACCCCTGTTGCGGTTGGTGATCATCGGGGTAGTTTTAGTGAGGTAAAAATTCCACATTCCCTGACTTCCTTCCCAGAGTTGGGATGCCTTCCTTTTCAAGGTTTTCCTTCAACATCCGTCCATAGTTCGGTCTATACATACTATGGTATGCACAGGTTATACTATGTTCACACACACACACACACACACACACAAATACGCACGCATGCACGCACGCACGCATACACACGTGCAGACACGCGCACGCATACGCACATCCAACACCTGCTTACTACAAAACACAATCTCGCACACCCACACCCACACATACACCTTCTCCCATACACTCACACCTTACACTCGCCAAGGTTTTCCTTCTGTTGATGCAGCTTGTAAGTAAACCTTCAACCAATAACACGATTTTTCATTTGACGTATCAATTTTTCATTTCATTTTATTTATAAGATAATAGAGATCCACTGTGTTAGTAACAACAGTCTTAACCTATGTTAGTATCTAACCAATACAGACACCTACACAGACAGTAAACAAACAATTAACACACTCCACCCCTGCTCAGTATGCTAATCGGTCTCGCAACACATGGAGTTCACTGAACCTACTGAGCAGAACGGTGTCGGTTCTGTCGTCAATCATCCTCAGAAAGCTATTCGGGCTCCCACGTACTCGTCGCACTACCGACGCGACTCTTTTTTACGCATAATTGTATAGAAGTCATTTACGCTGGCGTCCGCAAACATACCGACAGCACTGCAATATCGAGGGAGCCGAAACAGGGCCCTGAACACATTATCACACAGGCTGCTCGTGTAGACCGTCTGGCAGAATGCCTTGAATAGAGTAATTTTTACAGGAGCACTACACCGAGCGAACCTGCGTGTCAACATAATACCACGCAACGACAATGACATATACATCTGCGATTTATCGGCAAAGTGGTAACCCCGTCGTGATGAGCCCAACTTGCATGTTGTGCGGACACTTATGCAGTACTAGCTTTCCGCCCGAGGCTTCGCCCGCGTGGAGTTCGGTTATATCGCGCTTTTTAGATTTTCCTCGGGAATATCATATTTTTCCGGGATAAAAGCCCATGTTCTTTCACAGGGTCTAAAGATTGTCTGTGCCAAATTTCATCAAAACCGGTTGAGAGGTTTAAGCGGGAAATCGTAACAGACAGACAGACAAACAGACAGTCAGACAGAGTTACTTTCGCATTTATAATATTAGTATGGATAATATCTTCCGCAAAAAGAGCTGGTCTCCGCTGATATTGGTGGCCATAGATAACTACGGTCAGGAGGAATTCATGATACGGAGGATCAATAAGCCTTTATTGATTTATTTATATACGTTATATTTTGTTTATGTGAAACCTGAATATAGTTTGTTCAGAAGAAGCAACTGAATCGATTCCAATCATTTTTACACCATGTTTTTTTTCCCAAATATATCTAAAAAATGTTGCACTGTGGTTACCGAGCGCACAACACCTGTTCACAGCGGATCATGGCGTCCTAGGGCTGGGCCAACGCCTTGCCGCGCCGCTGCAGGCGCGGGCTGGCAAGCGGCACGTTGTCCATTATTTCGTAGGGACAACCAGGTAACAACAAGCTTATAACTTTATACATAATAGCTTTATGAAATTTTGTTTCGCATATACATAAAATAACGTTTTGCATATTTTATAGTACACCAAAAACATCCATCATCATCATCTCAGCGTATAATCCCGGTCGCATCCGCGGCTTTCGCGTTGGAGCCCGTGGTCCGCTTTCCTACTAATACGCCTCCATTTCGCACGATCTCTGGCATCCCGTGGTGTGAGATTGTTGGCACGCATGTCATCTCTTACAACGTCAAGCCAGCACTTCTTTGGTCTACCTCGCTTGTTCCGGCCCGGTGGACGCGGCGTGGCAAGACATTTGTTACCCACGTAACCTGCAGGTTTACGTAAGACGTGACCGTACCAGCGCAGGCGACTCTCTTGCAGTTTGTCTGCTATGTCACGGACACGGAGACTGCCACGGATGCGGGAGTTTCTAATGCGGTCTTTCCGCGTAACTCCACACATTCACCGCAGCATATTCATCTCCGTGACACGCAGCTCCTGCTTACACCAAAAGCATCCATTACTTAATAATACATTCAGCATTACAAAATGTAGGTACAATGGGAGGATTTATCACTAATTCAATCTCTTCCAGGCAACCTTAGAACGAACAGAGATTTTCCTGAACCTTCAATAGGACTGTCGTTGATGCAATTACAGATATGAATAAGTTTTCTTATTCAGATCTGTATTTGCGTTCCCTACTGGTACTAACTGATAGTGTACCGTGTGGGCGGGTTCTAGGTTTCGCGGGAAACAAGCCTCTGGAAGGACTAGGGCAGGCCCCTGCTCAGCATTACATCATCAGCCTCTAATATTCAGCCTTTTTGTGAGAAGGAGTTGGCCGTCATACACCACGCGGGCCTAATGAGGGTTGGTAGATTCTAGAATATTCCCACAAAGTTTTCCTTCACCATTTAGTATCTAGTAATTGAATGCGCCTACCAAGATTACCCACGACCTACATATATTTCATAAGTCGGGGCCATTAGGTAACTCTGGGCCGCCACTATTCTTAAACTATCAGAATACCTAATTCTACAATAATCGATCATGAATAATGTTTTTCTTTATCTTTATTTTCGTCTCAGTAAAAGAAATCCCGAGCCAAGCGAATCAAATAAAAAAAGAAACAAAAAAAGCTGCATACAACCAGTATATTAAAAAAAAAAAATGAATACGTACTGTACAACCCGTCCATTCCTGAACACGACCTTCCATTAAATCAATCACTTTATTTTTATAGCAAGTACAGTACTAAGCTCAAACTTCACTAACCAAATTAAAACAAAAAAAAAAAAATGCTTTTGAAAATAGAACGGTTTTAATCGAATTCAAACTGCATTAGATTATATGTAGATAATTTAAAAAAAGAACTTATCACGTTAAAACCTAAATTTGGACAGCCAATGAAATGAATATCACTATAGATATTGCAGTCAAGCTGCGAATTGGTCAGGAAAACTGTTAACCAAAAAAAGCTGTGTCACAGTTAACTGGACTAACTTGTTCGGTAGTTCAAAGCTTACTAAAAGGAAAAGCCGCAGGTAACTCGAACTTACTAACTTATAAGCCAAAGTCAACAAATAGATGGACAGAACACAATGATATGCAAATATTGTATAAACGGGCGTATTTTGGGAGTGTTGCTGGTCACTATATTTCGTCTACTGACGGTGTTTGAGCAATGGAAACAGCGGTTACCTAAGAGTTGGTAGCAAGTTTGAACCCTGGTAGTCACTTTATCTATATCTATACTTATTTATAAAGCCGAAGAGTTTGTTTGTTTGTTTGAACGGGCACTAGAACTACTGGTCCGATTTGAAATTCCTTTTGCGTTGGATAACCCATTAGTCCAGGAAAGCTTTAGACTATATCACATCACGCTGCGATCAAAAGAAGCAGAGCGTGTAAAAAAGAAACGTATCGAAACCTACTCGGGTGAAACCACGAGGCGCCAGTGATGGATGCTTGGAAATTTCCTTATATTTCATCATCATCATCACCTTTTCAGCCGAAAGTCGTTCACTGCTGGACATAGGCCTCCCCCAAGGTTCTCCACGACGACCGGTCCTGCGCCTCCCGCATCCAGCGTTTTCCCATGACCTTCACCAGGTCGTCGGTCCACCTTGTCGGGGGCCTACCCACGCTACGTCTTCCGGTGCGTGGTCGCCACTCGAGAACCCGTCAGCCCCATCGGGTATCGGTCCTACGGGCAATGTGTTCAGCCCACTGCCACTTTAGTGTTGCAATTCTTCGGGCTCTCGTTCTTCTGCGGATCTCCTCATTCCTGATTCGATCGCGCAGTGAAACCCCAAGCATAGCCCTCTCCATTGCCCTTTGAGTGACTTTGCGCCTTCTTATAAGGCCCATTGACCACGTCTCAATTCCATAAGTCATCACTGGCAACACACACTAGTCGAAGACTTTTGTCTTAAGACACTGCGGTATTTCGAACGGAACGAGAAGATTTTACGTAGTTTCCCGAAAGCTTCCTTATATTTGGATTAGCCAAATACATTTTTTTTTATTTTTTAAGGTAAAACCAAAATTTGAGTACTGACTGATTCTAGGCGTCAATACCGACTCTATTGCCGGGCATTACTCATATAATAGCAACATTTAATTCTTTTGTTTATCTTTTCATTCATATATCAGTTGACAGGATAATACACACATCAAAAGTGTCTAGGGATCAACATATATTTTTGCAATAACTTTTCTCCTGACTGATATTAATTAAAATTTTCTTTAAGGATTCATCAAATAAAGTGTTTTCGTTAGTCACAGTAACGATAAACCAAGTCACCTTTGCATTAATAAAGAAATTTGCCATTTTCCTAATAAAGGGATATTTGACATTTGAACCACTAACACAAAAGTTCGAAAAAAAGACTGAAATAACAGTTTTCTCTAAAATTTTATTGGGTAACTTAAACAATTAATAATCCGTGTTTCTACCGCGAACACTAACAACACAAGAACATCGGTTTGGCATACTCAAAATGAGTTCATCCAAATCACGCTGTGGAATGGCCGCCCATGTTCGTTGCAACAACAAAAAAAGGTCTTCTTGCGACTGGATACCCTCCATATTCGGCAGAGCTCTTCTCTGTAGCATATCCCATGCATGCTCAATCGGGTTCAAGTCTGGCGACTGAGCAGGCCAGGGCAGGACATTGATGTTAGCTGCGGCGAGAGTCTGTCTTACAACTCTTGCGGTGTGCGGTCGTGCATTATCATGCATTAACTGAAATAAGGGACCGATTTGCACTTGTAGAGGAACGATGACGTCTGATACAATCGTTTCAGCATAAATTTGAGCGTTGAGGTTGCCTCTGATCCAAATCAACTCAGTTCTTCCGCCGATCCAAATACCCGCCCATACCATGATGGTTCCACCACTATAAGGATGGACTTCCTGGCAGGATTTTAATCGCTGTTGGCGTCCAGGGGTTCTCCAGTGTCGTATACGTCTTGTATCCGGTCTCATACCAAAACGAGACTCATCAGAAAAGCACACGAAACGCCATTGTTCTTCTGCCCAATTTCTGTGTTCAAGAGCCCATTGATATCGAATCCTACGATTGTGCATTGCTATAGGTGGTACCCGTAGCGGTCTTCGGGAATGAAGGTTCACTTCATGCAAGCGGTTTCTGACTGTTTGGTCGCTAATTAAGTTCCCTGAAGAGTGATGAAGCCTCACGGCTAACATCATGGCGGTTATTGTTGGAGCTCTTCGAGTTAAGATTTGAATGTATCGGTCTTGTCTCCGTGTGGTGCAGCGATACCGTCCTCCATGGCGCTCAGCCACGGTACCAGTGCTTCGGTAACGTGTCCAAAGTCGACTGATAACACTCTGACTTGTATTCAGAGCTAAAGCCACAGTACGTTGCCGGGAACCAGCTTCTATCATTCCCACGGCTCTGAGCATTTCTTCCCTGCTTAAATGACGTCGCCGCTCCATAATAACGTTGGTTTTAATCAGTAGTAGGGAAACAGTAGCACTAATAATGTCTTCAATGCGTTGTATGTTTTTATAGGGAAAATATTGACAGCTGATTTTCATCTTTTACTCGAATTTGATTCACAGTTCCTGATTCAAATTATGAAATGCACCAAAAAGGATCCATATAAATTTATAAAATCATAAATTTATTACAAAGCCACATCTCAATCTCAAGAAATCCGCATAAAAATGCTTGATCCCTAGACACTTTTGATGTGTGTATTTACTGACTTTGTTAAAAATAAAATCGGTTTTTAAACAATAAAATTGCGACGTAGATCTGCAATTTACGGTAGCAAATTTTGTGCCCTAGATCTACGTTCCGGTAATTAAGAAGTTAATAGAGCACAAATGAATTTTGAGCATATTAGCAGATGAAAACATTGTCACAGACAGAACTACTAATATTATAAATACGAACATTATATCTCTGTCTATTTGTCTGTCTGTTACGCTTTCACGTCCAAACCACTGAACTGATTTTATTGAAATTTGGTACAAAGATAGAGTTGACGACGTATATCAGCGGAATAAGTGGCGCCCGGAACCAGGAAAGCCGACCCCGCGTAACGGGAAAAGGCGAGGCGAAAGAGAGAGAGAGAGAGAGAGAGAGGTACAAAGATAGAGTTGACCTTGAAAAATCTACCCTCTTGGAACGATATAACCGAACTCCACGCGGGCGAAGCCGCGGGCGGAAAGATAGTTTAATCTATCTTGTATCTAGAATTACTTGATTGCGGTTAAGAAGTTCACTGAAAGTATTTTTTTAATTTTTAAATACGTATTTCGTAAGAAATATGCAAATAAAAATTCAAAATTCAAATAAGCCGCGAAAACGATTTATTCAGCAGTATGGCGTCGCGCTTTGTAAGTGACTTCACAAGCGGTTTTCAGTTCTCAGTGGTGCTTGTTATTATATATTATTTGTTGTTGTTATCTAATAAAATGGTTTACAAGTGGTGTGCTGTACCGGGTTGTACAAATAAATCAATAAAAACCCCCGAAAAACTCTTTATAAGTTTGTCGAAAACAAGCGTTGATGCGCGTATGACGTCATCGCGACAAACATATTTTTGTGTTTTGGATATATTAATTGTTATTATTTTTTATTAAAACTCATGTAAATGACATAAAGAACCCTCATTTTATGCAATTAAAGCAAAATATCACAAAAAATTGAATACTGTCAAATAGCCTATTATGCAAGGTGGTGATGACAACACGCCAATAAGTTAGTCTGGGTATTTCTAAAGCTTCGCCCTAATTACGTTACACACTATTACTGTCAGTTGGAATCATTTTGAAGCTTATTGCTATTCCATTGCTCCATATGTTCGGAAATGTTAGACACACAACGTAAATAACGCAATGAATGGTGTTGAACTGTCAAAATGAAACCCATTGCTACTGATAGTGTTACGCAATTACCCTGTAGTTCCCAGTTTGCATGCAAAAAGCCAGTCAATATATTAAATACGTTAGACATTACAGTTATACTGGAGACAGCCTCCGTGGCGTAGCGGTAGCGGACGCGGCCGCAGCGCAAGGTGGCGCGGGTTCGATCCCCGCACAGTGCAAGTATTTGTATGCATGAATATGAATATTTGCACTGGTCTGGTCGTGCCTCGGAAAGTACGTTAAGCCGTTAGTCCCGGTTGCCATACGAATATCTAATGGCAGTCGTTACGGGTTGTTGGAGCCCTCAAAAGTCCAACAATTAGTCTAGCTGCAATGCTTCGCTGTCGCCTTCGGGTTATGGAGGTCAGACGGCAGTCGCTTCACGGAAAATGTCGAAGTTTAGCCATATCAGCAGTTAGACTGGTAAAGTGGACCCCAGACTCCAATGCTCATAAAGCTTCGGATGCGACTGGGATTAAAGCTGAGTTGATGATGGTGATTACAGTTAAACTGAGTTGCCAATGAATTAGTTATCGTGGTGATTATCTAAAGAAAACAGAGGTCTGGGCCCAACTGTGGGTGAAATTGGGCTGTGAATGATGTCAGACTGTGGGTTATAATGAACTTTGAAATTGATGTATACTTTTTGCAGGTCTTAAATACCTTTTTTTAATACCGTTGCATGACGCCCAGGTTTTTGGCGGTACCTCTCGAATTAAGCCCAAAATTAAATGTCCATCGCGACAGGATCAGTCCCGCTTTGCAGAGATTACAGGGCCCGACGGAGCTATTGTTGTTTATAAATTAAGCTATTTTCATAACAATTTTTTTTTCTAATATTTTTTTAACAGAACCTCAAAACACTGGCATTGCTGTTATTCTAACTGTATCCATATTTCATTTGATATAGGACAAAGAACAACAATAATATCAACGCCATTTCTTACTAGAAATACAATGTAAACAAATCATGGTCAGCTAAATGTTTCTTAGAACGGAAGCTTTCAAATTTTTCAGCCCACCAACTAGAATGCCGCGTCTGTACATTTTTTTTTTGCGGGAAAGAATAAATAAATACATATCAATTAAATGGAAAAAGAAATCTAAACACGTCTAGTTTTCTAAAGAAAAACTCTATCCCTCTTAAGGATGGATGGATGGATTAAACATGGATTTTATTTAGGTCAGTAACTACCTAAATGGTTATTGAATTATGCACCTAACCATTATAGAAATGCAGTTCTTTTTATAATGATGACTTAGTTCGATACTAAGTTGTCAGTTTTGTATTAAGAACTTTGACTTAACCTCAAAATAGTTCGAAATATAAATACTGACTTAAAGGTTAAGTCTGGAACTAAAGTTTTATTTGTAATAAGGGAATATACAACATCATTTTTTGTTTATGCGAAACCCTAATGTCCTGTCTATACGCTCCGTCTTTCCTGCGCAGTCCAGGTCTGTGCAGTCATGACTGTACAAAAATAAGGAACATTCGGGACTGCGCGCGCTACCGTCTTGCCGACCTCACACACGCGCTTACCTGCCCAAACTGGTTTGCACAGGCATGCTCGCAGGTAAGACTGATCGTGTAGACGGGACTCTATGTACAAAATTTTAAAAAGATTTATTAAAAAACCACAAAGTTACGAGCTTGTTATCCTACTTAGATGTCGCAATAAAAATATGGTCACGCTCCGCTCTAGAGGGCGACCGGTGCGCTGACCTCTGGTGTCGGCTGTTGCGTGGGCGTGCGCAGTACTAAGATCCATCGTAACCACACTGCAACAATTTCTAAATATGTTTGGGAAAAAATAGAACATGGTGTAAAAATGATTCGAATCGATTCAGTTGCCTATTCTAAACAAACTGTGTTCAGGTTTCGCAACACAAAATAAAGTTGTATACCTAAGATTTACAAGGAGTTATTTGATAGTTAACAAGTAAGTTGTTATCTTCTATCCTTTTCTAAATGAAATAGAAAGAAAAGGATGCACTTAACTTCTTCTTCTTCTTCTTCAGCCTATAGAGGTCCACTGCTGGACAAAGGCCTCCCCCAAGGCTTTTCACGCTGACCGGTCTTGTGCTTCGGGCTTCCCGCGACCTTCACCAGGTCATCGGTCCACCTTGTTGGGGGCCTCCCTACGCTGCGTCTTCCAGTACGTGGCCACCACTCCAGAACTTTACTGCCCCATCGGCCATCGGTTCTACGAGCAATGTGCCCTGCCCACTACCACTTAAGTTTAGCGACTCGCAGAGCTATGTCAGTGACTTTGGTTCTTCTGCGGATCTCCTCATTTCTGATTCGATCACGCAGAGAAACTCCTAGCATAGCTCTTGCCATTGCCCTTTGTGTGACTCTGAGCCTTCGTATGAGGCCCATTGTGAGCGACCACGTTTCACTTAACTTTAGATTGTTTAAATGCAAAAGAATCAGCGCCATTAGCATCGAGGATAATAGGATTAATTCCAAAAACTGCCCCAAATGCAAATAATTCTAAGTAGTGTATTTTACAAAACAAACATACTTTCATAGACCCCTCACAGCAACTACTTTCTATCAACACAAACATACCATCCATCCATTTATTTACACAGTGTCTGTGCATTAAGTGCTTTGGTGGAAATTGAAATGGAAATGCATCAACGACGTCAGCTCTAAGACGGATGGGCGTGTTTTCACGGGGTTGCTACTTCCTTTGTGAGTTCATCATCATCATTTCAGCCGAAAGACGTCTGCTCCTGGACATAGGCCTCCAAGGAACTCCACGGCGACTGGTCCTGCGCCTACCGCATCCAGCGGTTTCCCAGAGTAAGCAATCTATCGGCAAAGTCAGCCAGATGCCATCTCGTCGAAGGGATGGCACAGAGAGGAGTCTCCAGGACATCGTTACGCTTTTGAAGGAGACAGACCCGGACGACGTGCCTGATTTCGTGGCGAAGGATCTGCACAAGCTGAATCCCGTCACATTCGACCATGTAGACGTCACCAGGCTTCTAAAGGATATTACACTCCTGAAGCAAAGCCAGGCCGAGATACAGCATCAGCTGGAGGTGTCTAACAAAACTATCGGCGATCTACGAGCAGAAGTAGTGTTGTTGCGCAATGCAATTAAACCTAAAATTAAACTTAAATACAAAAAAACACTCTAGCCTTGAAGACGCTCAAATTGTAGTCCGACGGAAACACCGCCGCTGGCAAATTGTTCCAGTCCCGCGATGTACGCGGTTTAAAGGAGGAAGCGAAACGCTTCGTCCGGATCGTAGTGGTGGTCTTAGTAATAATAAGCCTTTAATGTTCCCACTCCTAGGACCAGACCTCCACTCAATAAGAGGGAGTGGGCCGTAATCTACCACACGAACCCAGTGTGGGCTGATAGATGTCACATACCTTCGAAGTTTTTGCTTCTAGTACATGCCGGATTCCTCACTATGTCTTCTTCACCGTTTTGAAAGCAGTGGCGAAAAAATATTTACACAAAGTAAAGCGCTTGACGGGGTTCGAACCTACTACTATCAACTTGTAAGGTGCAGTTAATACCACTAGGCCGTGGTGTCCTAGTGGTATCCGCTGCGACTTACAAGTACTCTCCTTAGTCTTAAATCTTAGAAATAGGGTCCAATTTTTACTGTTGGGGTATAAAACTCTAAATAAATTTTCATCACGACCATCATCTACCTACAATGGTCAGCTTCTGTCCTTAACAGGATTCAGCTGAAAACCAAGAGTTTGCATGGAGTCTCAAGGCAGCCTATCTGATATACATGATAGTATCTTGTCAAATATAACGCAGTACAAGTCAAAATAAATTGTCACATAAGAAATCTATTGCCCGATTTTATCAAATAACGATGTCGAATGGCGAGCCCCATAAATTCACGCCGTTACCTTGTCCCATGGGGGTGGTAGAAGTCTATCGTCACGAAGAGGTGGTAAAACTTCGCATATCGGATAATTAGTACCAACAATAATTACTACCTTTAAAATGTTAAATAACCATGTTTGTGTTGTTAATGTGCCTTAAATAAATAAATAAATCATCATCATCTCAGCGTTAATCCCAGTCGCATCCGAAGCCTTTTCAGCTTTGGAGTCTGGGGTCCGCTTTACCAGTCCAACTGCTGATATGGCTAAACTTCGACATTTTCCGTGAAGTGACTGCTGTCTGACCTCCACAACCCGAAGGCAACATCGAAGCATTGCAGTTAGACCAATTGTTGGCTTTTGAGGGCTCCAACAACCCGTAACGACTACCACTAGATGTTCGTACAACGTACGAACAACAACGTACGTTCGTGTTCGTGTTCAACGGCTTAACGTGCTTTCCGAGGCACGACCAGACCAGTGCAAATATTCATATTCATGCATACAAATACTTGCACTGTGCGGGGATCGAACCCACGCCACCTTGCGCAGCGGCCGCGTCCGCTACCGCTACGCCACGGAGGCTATCGAATAAATAAATAAATAAACGCTATTAATTACTATGGACAATGGCGCCAATTCTGTGGTTCACAAGCTAAACTAATTTTAAGTTACGTCCATCTTTTTCTTTCCATTTCGTTAAGAGAAGGGCAGAAGATAAAATGTCAGTTTAGACCTGTCAAATAAGTGCGCTCCTAACGTTAACTGGCGTATTTTTAGTCGCCATGTTTATAATCGAGTCTAAACTGTCTATGGAGTATCTTAATTTGACAGGATTGAATTAAAATGTGCTCTTTTTCTTTTCATTTCATCTGTTGTTCACAAACTAAAGTAATTATTAGTTTAGTTTAGTGACTCGCACTTTTCAGAAAGATATAAAAATAAAAATCTTAGTCTAAACCGAAGTCCAATACATAGGAGCTAAGTAGTTTTTCCATAAACTTAAATTTGTTTAGATTGTGGAGGCATGAGGTGCAAGCGTGTAAAACTCACTCATCCTCCATAGAACAGGGAGGATCCTGGGATTGTCTGGCGGGCCACTTTACCCTCCCGCGCCTGTTATTGGTGCGAACTTGTAAGCGTGCTAGTTGCACTGAAAACTCTGATGGCGAGATTCAGAATTCGGGTGACGTCAGTCAGTATGACGCAAAGTTCGCATGTTGTGTTGTAGGACCGCTACAAGATATTTGGCAAATAAGGCGAGACTATTATAAAGGGTGTATCTGACATCGACGCACAAACGAGTACCATGGATCCAGTACATGATTCTGAAACCCCAGTGGTGGAATTTTTCGTCGGCTTTTTCATAATTTAAAAATATATATATTTAGTTTTTTTCACTTCAGACCGTTCATAATTGCTATACTTTTATAACCCAGTAAGATTTTAAAGTAAACATTAATTGATTCGCTAATTACACAAAAAAGCGTAATGAAAACACAACCCGAGAAACTATCTTATCGGCTGATTTAATAGAGTTCACATCAGCTGTGGACTGTGGTCATGCCTACAAACCCGCACGGCGCGGCGGCGGCACGCTTGCAACGTTCAAAGGCCGAGCCGACACTTTTTTTAAACACTTTGAATTCTATAACCGTTCATTAACGACATAAATAAATAAATACATACATACATATATACGGACAAATCACACAGATTGAGCTAGCCCCAAAGTAAGGTCGAGACTTGTGTTATGGGATACTAACTCAACGATACTATATTTATAATAGATACATATCGATACCTTAATTCGCAAAACGAACAACTCCTTTATAGATTTTTTACAGGGGAGACTAAAAACTTCCGGAAAAAAAAACTAGCATATTAACAGAAATATTAAAAATCCCGTTGGAAATTGTGGGGTTTCTTAACTAATACAACATTTAAAATTTTAATTTTAAACAAATATGTAGATTCTACGGCTATTTTTGGAGTTATTAGATTTTACATTAACAATAAATGAAACAAAAAATGGAGTTATTTGCTTTTACTCGTTATGTAAAAAAGGGAACTAAGTATTAAAAAAGCTTAATTAATGTATTTAATTAGTGAAACAGTTAATCATCATGAGGCAGAGCATCATAGAACCCTTGATAATCAAGGGGCATTGATGATTTTAGTTGTTGCAAATCGTAATATTTCTTTTTAGTGATTTTTCGCCGCTCCGCATATAGCTGGTTTAATGTTTCTACTGCAGTAGGATTAACAGTGTTTTTCCTTTGATTCAGCAGTGTCCATTCGTCTCCAAACCTCAGTTTGTAAAATATTTCTCCATTAGGCTTATATTGTAGAGCTCTTATATCAGTGACCTGTAAAACAGAAAAGTGTATTAAATTTCATTTTTAATTCTTAATAAGTATAAAAACCTATACATTTCAACTCATCATCATGTTAATAAAAACTAAACCTGAAGTTAAAAAAAAAGGAGAATACTGTCAGAAAAAAACTGTATCTTTACCTTTGGATCACCTTTCATTTTTCCCGGACGTATCGATTTGTAAAAGGCTACTTGCTTAAAATCTTTGAAATAGTCATAAGTCAAGTATTGGCACTTGTATCTCGTATTATTCCATTTTGTCGTACGACATACATTAATATACTCAGCAGGGACATGAATGGTTTGATTTTTTAGCCATTTCTCGATCATGGCATGCATGCTGTCAACTTCCATTTGGGTGTGTCCAACCTCTAAGTATTTATGCGTGATGGTTACATTATGGTACATTGAAATATTTGTCATAGCATTACTAAGAATGGCATTGCGATTTTGATGCGTGCAACCATCAGTATAGAATATTAGTTCCCGATTATTTTCGCCCATTTTCGGTACTACTTCATTAACAATAAAATTTGATATAATTGTAGCAAATTCTTCAGAGGTCAGGCCACCTTCAGCTTCATTCCATAGGAAACAGTAACCCTCTGCTGTTTTCATGTCGTAGATACACCAATTGTGCACACATAATTTTGTCTTATAATAGTTACTAGATACATTAGAACAGCTTGGAGGTCAGCAGTAAAAACAAATCTATTATTTTTTTATCATTATCTTTTTCAGCCCTAGCTTCTTTTTTTTTTTTAGTGTATGCTCGTTGTAAATCTCTTCAGAAACATGACCCATCTTGAATCCATTACAAGTTTCGCAGAGATCTTTTTAGGTTTAAATAAAGATATCTTTTTCAAAGTTAGAGTGTTCGAAAATGTTGCGATGCTTAATGATTTGACATTTTTAGACCGACATTCTTCTTTGTAGAATTTATAGAGCTGCTGCTTGGAATTAATGTCAGGTTGCAAATACAGTAGGGAAGTTCTTTGGCGGCAGTAGTGTGAAGGTAGTTTAGCCAGCTCATCTAAAAATTTGTCCAAAAATTGTTTATCAGCAGTAGCTGTTTGAAGTTGAGCTGGCCGTTCCGGTTGAGGAAGATTTTCAACAGTGTTAAGTGTATCTTCCGTCTTCCAACTCCAACAAAGAACGTTTTTAATGGCAAAAGTATTTAAAAATAACGTTTTGCACACTCGTATCAAGTCGCCGTTCTTCTTTAAATAGTAAACCATCGTATTTTTCCTTTGCGAAGTATTTGGATCCCTTCTGTCGCGTTTTCTTTTGGTAGGCATAATTGTTATTAAACATTTAATGAAAACTTTTTTCTCTCCCCAATCCATCGCCCAAAATTGTTCAAATAAGATTTTTCTGTCCTCTTCTGTTATTCCATGACATTTTATTACACTTCTGTTAAATTCGGAGCATTTACATCGTGGTTTCATTTCCTTCTTTGGTTTAGGAATATTTTTTATCCACTTATCTAATAGTTTTCTTTTTCCAAAATATGCATGTCCCTTTTCCCTGTTTAGTCTATTTTTTTCAACGCACCATTCACTTTTTTTGACTTAAAAGCGCTTTTTCCTTTTCACTCTGGGTTCATCGGGTTCCGATTCTGAACTATTACTATAGTCTACTAATTTTGCCACATTATTTAATGAGGTCAATACAGTGGGCTCAATACCATCAACTATTGGGACATCGCTGGATGAAGACCTCGGCACGATAACATTAATTGCTGGGCTTTCCGTAATGATTTGGTCATTTTGTGGAGCAATCACATACGCATCAAATTCTTCGTCTACATATTGGTCGATATATTCAAACTGAATATTATCGTTTGCTGTAATCTTTTCATCATTTGAAAGTAAAATTATTTGGGACACTTCGGTATCCTGTAAGTCATTCAGCAGTCGAGGTTCTTGTGAATTTAATAAAAAAGGGTTGTTTTCTAATTCAGGCTGATTTGCTGGTGCTACAATGAGATAAGGTTGTGGTTCATCAGATATTATTCCAGTGTGTAGTGTTTCAACATTAGAAAGCAAAGAATTATTAGCATCAAGAGGAATAGGAGCATCAGAATTACTAGCAATTGAAATGTCTTCGTAAGCTTTCGGGAACTGGTTACATTGAAACGACCAATTGTCTGGGTTAGTAATTTCATCATTAGCTAGATCGGCGGTTGTGAATTTATTAAATGTGCAGAAAGCAAAATTTTTTTAGCTCGTGCTCTAGACATTTTCCTGCACCAAAAGAGAAAACAAAATAAAGCAAACATCACAAAACACTGTATTCAACTAATTAGTGACTGCCAAAACATATTATTTAGAAGCGCCCTTTTGTTGATGATACGAGAAGCTTATGAGCCCACTTACTAAGCACCTCGTACCGAAGTATTTACCCAATAAATTAATTTATTTAATAGGCAATATTACCGGTATTTTATGAATTTAATTATTGTGAAATACTATTACCTGTACAATAAAAACATCATCTGAAATAGGTACAGACCTAAAAAGATGCTTTGTAGCACACCGAACAACTGCATGCAAAAATCAAAACATACAAACGAAAAAACTAACAACTCCAAGCCAACTCCAAACCCAATTTCATTGCAGTATAATAGTACGAAAATGACATCATTTATCAAAATTAATTACTTATATACTTACCGCGATATATTTTCGTCTGTTTTCAATCTATATACGGTCTCAAAATACAATAAAATTATTTTTTTTTGTTATAAAACACCCAGGAACACGCACTCACTTCTGTAACGCCACACAAAATGGCCGACTGTTGGGAGTTATTTGTCAAAATTGTGACGTTCCGTTTACAATGGAGTTATTTGATTTTCTAATAGCGTTTTACACAAAAACTTGTCGGAGTCGTGGAGATATTAGTATTGAAAAAAAATAAAGAAAAAAATCTAGTTTCTGCCGATATCAAAAAGTCATTTTCGACCAAAAGTGGAGTTATTCGTTTTGCGAATTAAGGTATCGATATATAGATAAACATCCAAGACCCAGGCCAATCAGGAAAAGATCGTTTTCCATCATAACCTGGCCGGGGATCGAACCCGGGGCCTCCACATCGCCAGCCTTTTCGCGAAGTTTGCGTTACGATGTCAGATACACACTGTCTATGTCGTGGATCGTCGAAATTATTTGAAGAAAAGTTGCTCATTTGATTTACGTAGTAGGGGGGCAAACGCTTGTGACGTTATTTTGTAATGGCGACACATGGACAAAGTCGCTTTGGAAAGTGGGGTTCGTCGAACGGTTACTTTCCATCGAGACGCGGACCAAGACACTTCTCCGAACCGAAACTGTCGGTTTGCCTATTCCAATTGTGATTGTCAAGATTGGAGGGTATAACTCTACACGTCGTGCTTCATTTCAAAACTCATATCAATATACGGACGACCCTACCGCTCTGCCGTCGCTGACTGCGACATATATTTTATTATAGTGTTACGGGCTGGGGGTACTAAAACGCCGGTTAACGGTTGCGAAGTTTATTGGCAACGAAGGTACAGTCGATTGTAGGCAATGACAAGTAAAATGTCGCTGACGTTGTAACGAAGTCTTCACTTACGTCCACGAAATCGGTGTCGTAAGCCCCCAATAACACAACAGATGATACTTCACGTAGTACTCAAAGTTCTCGTTACAGTTGTCGCAGTAGGTATTCTCAGAGATCGCTTCTTAACTGTCGCTGTTTTCGTATCGATAGTCGAATGCAGACTGACTCCGCGCCTTTTTTTTTTTTTTTTTATTTTTTTTAATTTGGCATCTCCTAGTTGACCTTGAGAGGCCGGTACTAGTTAACCGGACTATCCTGTGGCTGCCTTAAATGAATTTAAAGCCCCCAGCCAGGGCTACTAAAAGCTAAGCGACTACACGCTAAGGGCACCCCCTGTGGGGTACGAACCTCGGCTTAGGGTGTCGCTAGAAGAACAGCAAGGGACGGCTGGATCGAATTTTTATTTTTATTTCGGTTTGATGACCGCGGCGTTTCCTAGTACTAGCTCTGAGAAGAAACGTCCGAAACAAACTCAGAGGTCATAGTTGGGAATTTATATTTACTGGCTCAGCTGCGGCGCGGGCTGGCCTACATCGGACAAGAGTGACTCTGCGCCGGCGTCACGCCGCTATATATAGGCCAGCTGATCGAACATTCCAGAATCCTCTAGACGTAATAATAATACTGCATAACTTCGAGGTCACCGGCCAAGTAAGTACCTACGGTAATTCCCGGAAACGGGTTTCTAGAAATTTCGTTGTCGACACTTTGTTGACAAAACTGTTGAGACCTGTACCATTCGATAGGCCATCCTAAGTATAGCAATGCGTTTTTATATTGTGCCTAGAAAATGTCTAGATCTGGGGAAATAGGGCTTAAAAGTGACACACTGCATGTCACGCGATATTGAACTTTATTCCATCGACATAAGGTCCGTTCATAACAATAGGTACTCAAATATAGAAATCCTTTAGTTTATTTCTTCCCGGAATTAAGAAATAAATAATACAGCTCAAGGCTTTCCATAAAATAGAACGATGAGATATAGATACTAATATTACATCTCTCGATAAATTTTCAATAAAACTTGCTACAATCTCACATGATTCATTGGAGATATTATTTGTACAAGTCATCTTGCCTATAAAGACGCTGCTTGATGTTCAGGAATATAAAAATGACTCATCTTGATCGTAAAGTATCGTTTTAATGACTAGAATGCTGACATCAATAAATACGAAGCAGAGTTTCTGACATACAGACACCATTTTTAGGGTTCCTCAACTGAATGGTAAAACGGAACCCTATTCATGAGACTTCGCTGTCCGTCTGTTCGTCCGTCCGTCTGTCACCACTTCACCAGGCTGTATCTCATGAACCGTAATAGCTAGACAGTTGAAATTTTCAGAGATTATGCATTTCTGTTGCCGCTATAATAACAAATACTAAAAATAAAATATAAATAGGGGGGGTCCCATACAACAAGTGTGATGTTTTGCCGTTTTTTGCTCCATATTAATAACGCAAATAGATAGACGCCAGAAATGTTCACTGACTATTTGGCTATATTCTCAGATTAAATATAAAAATTAAAATAAAATAAATATAGAAGGGGGGATCCCATGCAACAAAAGTAATTTTATTTTTTTGCCGTTTTTGCTTGATTTTATTAACGGAAATAGGTCGACGTTTGAAATGTACACAGAAGAGTTTAGATACATATTCACTTGGAAAATAAATAATTAAATTAAAGATAATGGTACGGAACCCTTCGTGCGCGAGCCCGACTCACACTTGGGCAGTTTTTTTTTGTATTTGTGATGGGAATCCTCATGAACTACCTCCATCTTGTGGGTGACATCTTGGACGGTCCGAGGCGTATGCCGTCCGGACTCTTACCGGCTAACCACTGCGGAGTTTCACCTCTACCTAATCAAGGAAATTATCATATGACTTCCGTTCTGGGCGGAGCTTAAGGCGTGTCAGATTTTTGCTGACTAAAACCCACCCGTGTTCCTCGTGCACTCGCATATGCACCAGGCGCTATGGTATCTCTTTTTAAATAACTCGCGAGAAAGACCGATGTCTCCTGGGTTAGGGCTGCGAATTAGTTAAAAAAGAAACCGTGGCCCTGGCCTATAGGCAAGTGAAGGAACACGGGTGGGTTTTAGTCAGTAAAAGGCTGAGGACATCGAGGGACTGGAACAATTTGTCAGCGGCGGTGTTTCCGTCGGACTACAATTTGAGTGTCTTCAAAGCTAGAGTGAATAGGCTCTTAATAAACTAGTGTGCTTTACCATCAACGATTGCGTCACTGCTTACCATCAGGCAGGATTGCGGTCAAGCGCTAGTTTATAATATACTAGCTTTCCGCCCGCGGCTTCGCCCGCGTGGAGTTCGGTTATATCGCGCTTTTTATATTTTCCTCGGGAATATCAAATTTTTCCGGGATAAAAGGTAGCCTATGTTCTTTCTCAGGGTCTAAAGATTGTCTGTGCCAAATTTCATCAAAATCTGTTGAGAGGTTTAAGCGGGAAAGCGTAACAGACAGACAGACAGACAGACAGACAGACAGACAGACAGACAGACGACAGACAGACAGACAGAGTTACTTTCGCATTTATAATATTAGTATGGATGTATAAAAAAAAAACACGCCCTTCCGCTCTGCCCAGAGCGGGAGAGATCATATGATAATTTCACATCCCAAACAAAAAAAAAAAGGCGCTCAGGGAACACAATGCTCGACCAATCCTGTCCTGCGCCCTAATTGCGTAACAAACTATAACTATCATTTGGAATCGTTTCGAAGCATATTTCTAATCCATTGCTACGTGTGCGATTCAATTTCAAATAACTACAATTTCTAAATTTGCTATTTCAAAAAGATATAATGAAAAACCACCTTTGAGGTTTTTCATTTAAATTTTGTGAGGTTTTTTTTTATGAGCTTGCTATTCTACTACGTTGTCCCAACAAAAATATGGTCAAAACTTCGCACAGCAGACGAGCGCGGTGCTTTGACCTCTGGCGTCAGCTGTGGGCGCAAGTACCATAGTACTAGCGCCGCGTAACGGTAACCAACCGCTCGGTAACCACTCTTCAACAATTTCTAAACGTATTTGGGAAAATATATTAACATGGTGTAAAAATGATTGGAATCGATTCAGTTGCTTATTCTGAACAAACTATATTCAGGTTTGGTATAAAGTCAAAATAACGGTGTACATATAGGGACTGGTTTTGTCGCAATTTTTAAACATACCTGTAAACAATTCAGGTAACTCTAGAACGAATTTCTACCAAAATATCAGTCTTTCTACACGGTTCTTTAGCCTGATTTTTTACCGTAAAGAAACACATTATCCACTATCGTTACAAAATCACAACTGTACTGTTAACTACATTTTAACACTACACTAATAAAGTTAACAGACGCAACAGTCTACCATTGAATACAATTTATTTCACACTGGCAACACTATTTGTTTTCTTAGATTCTATTTAATTTAAACCACATGATATGCAAGCTGTAAGACTAAGAAATAACGCGAATTGTTGAGTAACATTGATTGAAATACAGCTGGAAGAATGAGTAGCCATGGTTAGTAACCCGATTTTTGGAAGTTCTCTTTTCAGAAGTTTTTTTTAGGGAATTGCTAGATTTAGTTCCCCCATCTCCGTTTCATCATCGGACGACCCATTGTATGGCGAGTTTCCACCCTTACGTTGTTGACACTACAACGATCCTAACGAAGCGTTTCGCCTTGGATTTTATTCCGCGTACATCGAGGGGCTAGAACACTTTGCCAGCGGCGGTGTTTCCATCGGACTACAATTTGAGTATCTTCAAGGCTATAATGCTAATCATTATAGCCTAGCACTATAGCTAGGCTTTTAATAAACTAGCGCGCTTTACCATTATCGATTGCATCACTGCTTACCATCAGGCGGGATTGCGGTCAACCACTAGTTTATAATGCATATTTTAAAAAAAATACGTAGCATAAAAGACATGAAGAAAGATGGATATGTGGTCTCTAGTGGTCCAGTGGTATTGGTCGCCGACTTACAAGTTATTGGTCATTGTGTTCGAACCAAGGCAGACGCTTTATTAAGTGTAAATTATTTTATCGCCACTGCTCCCAAATCGGTGATGGAAAACATTGCGAGGAAAGTAGCATATCCTAAAATTATTTAAATTAGGTTATTATATTACTACTAGCTGCGCCACGCGGTTTGACCCGCGTAGGTTTGTCTCCGCTCCTAATGGTCACAGCGTGATGTTATATATCCTAAAGCCTTCCTAGATTAATGGGCTACCCAACGTAGAAAGAATTTTTCGAATCGGACCAGTAGTTCCTGAGTGTAGTGTATTGACTAAACTGTTGGTTGTCTCATGCGCCGCGTCACGAGTCACTCGAGTCAGTCGAGTTCCGGCAGCCGAGCGAAGCGGTTGTGTGGTCTGATTGTATGCGTGTTGTGGTGTTGGTGAGCCGTAAAATACTCCAATAGGAAGGACAATACATGTGGCGACGAGGACAAAACAAAAGTGAGTACGCAAAAAATATGATACTTAAAAAAAAAAAGAAGAAAGGAAATTATGATGATTAAAATAATGAAGAAAACAAGATACGTCATTCTGAAAAAATATTTTATCATAAACCGGTTGTTTCAAACGTTATATAATAGCAATACTACAGCTGCATTTCAACAAAGAATAGAGAATATTTTAAAAAAAATACCAGCATTCAATTAGTTACGCAATATAATATGGATTATAACAATAACTTTCTACTTATTTCAAGTGTAGGTATGCTACAATCATTGCTTTGATTTAAATAAAAAATAAACCAGTAGGAAATTATATTTTAAAATAATGTTTGACTACCCACCTTAATTCAATATTAGGTATACTTTTGTTGCTTAAGTATAGAATATATGTACGATTAACTATTTAGTCGTAAGGTGGTTACAAGGAACATTTTGCTTTTAAGTTACCTATCCAGATAAATAGTAGAAGTTAAACCATTAACCATTTAATCGGTAGTTGCATATGCATTATATTATGATCTATTGAGAGCATATCTCCATATTATCAAGGATAATCATTATTTAATGGTATAAATGAAGTGTTTATTTTCTTTATATTTGTTGTCTATATTCTATCTATCTCTATCTATTGTCTTTAGCTTGTGTAATTAGGACAAGCCGTTTACGCAAGTAAATAAATCTAATCTTACGCAGAACTTAATATCTACTTCATTAAATCAATGCAAAACCGTCTGCGTAACTAATGAATTAATCAAATCAAATCAAATCATTTATTTCAAATAAACCAGTTACAGGCACTTTTGAATTGTCAGAAGGTCGGTCAGTCAATAAGATGAAGCTAGTCGCCCATTCCAAAGAGCAGGTACCTATGGAGAAGAACGGGCAAGAAACTCCATGGACACTCTTTTAAATTTTCAAGCTATTGTTACAAATATTTGATTACATCATTCATGTTGAAATCAACCGTGTGAGAACGATGCAGAAATAAATTGTACGCTGAGAGCGTCCATTATGGAAAACACACAAAAAACAATTCAGAAATATTTAATGATACGTGTTTATTGACGACACGGTTGGTGCAGTGGCTGAGCGATCGACAGATGCGCTGCGTGTCGCGGGCTCGATCCCCGCACGGAAAAGTTGTATGGCCTACAGATAGTTGTTCTGGGTCTGGCTGTTTGTGCATGTAAGTTTAAATGGTTGTAAACGCACCCATGATACAGGAGGAATTCCTGGTGTGGGTCAACGTTATAAATAATAAAAAAAAAAAAAGGAAAAAACTACCATAAGTAGTTACAACTGAACTGATCATTAAATTGATACTAATGGGAAAAATTAAAAGTAATATCACCTAATATGGTTGTTGTGTATAAAAATAATATATACAAAGCAGATTAATATCTGATCATTAAATTGATAGTTATGGAAACACTAAAAAAAAAATAGCACCTAATAAGGTTGTTGTGTATAAATATAATATATACAAAGCAGATTAAAATCTGATCATTAAATTGATAGTAATGGAAAAATCAAAAAGAAATAGCACCTAATAAAGTTGTTGTGTATAAATATAATATATACAAAGCAGATTAATATCTGATCATTAAATTGATAGTTATGGAAAAACTGATATAAAATAGCACCTAATAAGGCTGTTATGTATAAATATAATATATACAAAGCAGATTAAAATCTGTTCATTAAATTGATAGTAATGGGAAAAATAAAAAAAGAAATAGCACCTTATAAGTTTGTTGTGTATAACTATAATATATGTATACAAAGCAGATTAAAATCTGATCATTAAATTGATATTGATGGAAAAAAAGGAAATAGCACCTAATACGGTAGTGAGTGAACATAATACATTTATGTACAAAGCAGATTAAAAACTGATAATTAAATTGATAATCATGAAAAAAAAAGAAACAGCACGTAATAACGTGAGTGAACATAATATAAACAAAACAGATTAAAAGCTGATCATTGAATTGATACTGTTACGGACTAGGGGTAATAAAATAGCGGTTAAGGGTTGCGAAGTTTATTGACAACGAAGGTACAGTCTATAGTAGGCAATGACAAGTAGAATGTAGCTGATGTGGCACCGAAGTCTTCCCTTATTTCCACGAAGTCCGTGTCGTACCCACACAACAACACTCCAGATGTTACTTGGTGTAATTCTCAAAGTGCTCGTTGGGTTGGCGTTGTAAATCGCTTCTTAACTGTCGCTTGTTTCGGTCGATAGACAAATACAGACTGACTGCGCGCTGGCGTCACGGCGCTTTATTTAGGTCAGCTGATCGAACAGTTCAGATCTGTCTAGACGTAATAATAACAGTGCATAATTTCGGGTACGTTCAGCAGGTACCTACGGGTACTTTACCGGAGATGGGTTTCTAGTAATTTCTCTGTCGACCGCGACACTTCGTAGACAACATTGACGAAACCTGTACCATTCGATAGGTCATCCTAGGTCTATCAATGCGTTTTATATCATAACAACAATTCCTAGGTCTCGGCTTAAAAGTTACGTACTGCATGTCACGCAATATTAAACCTTATGCTGACGACATAAGGTACATTCATAATAATATCATGAATTTAGTAATAATGTTGACCAGCTTCGAGTGCAAATAGTTTGATATTAGTGTGTTACATTAAATTGACACATTGGTTGATATAAACAACTAAGTATTAAAATATAGCGGATAAAAGTAATCCGATCATTCAATTGATATGGGCCAGAAATGTGTTCCATTAAAACACAATAGCAGATAATATTTATCTGAAACATTAAATTGATTATTCCAGGGCGTCCCAAAGACGTCACTCCTTTCATTGAAAAAGTTTGATTGCAATGGTGAATCTACCTCTGCGGGCATACGATGGAAGCGATATTTGTTCATATATTTGGAAGCGTCCAATATTAATAAAAATGTGAAGAAAAGGGCCCCTCCTTCCTACATTTCAGCGGCTTAGATTTGCAGGAATTGTTACACATCATTCCTGAAGTCACTATCAAACCAAGTGAAGTCGTGGACTGAAGCGTTTGAAGTAGCAATATCTAAATTAAACTATTTTTCACCGTAACAGAGTAAAATCTACGAGCGACATATAGTTAGGATGTTCAAACAAGAACCGGGTAAAAAATTAGAAAAATCCTGGTGAGATTCGGACTACTTAATTTCACCCGTATCACGTATCACATTACAGCTACGCATTTCATTGTTATTAAATAATCAATAAATAATTAATCCAATATTAACATAGGTATGTAAAAATAAAAAATTGAGTTCGAACTGATATTGCAGAATATGATAAGTAGAGTAGGTACTTTCATATTCCTCTACGGTAAAAAATTTGAACTAATAACGGACCACAAACCATTGGAAGTTATATTTGATATTAAGTCCAAACCATGTGCTAAGATAGAGAGTTGGGTTATGCACCTTCAATCGTACGACTATAAAGTAGTTTATCAATCTGGGGAAACCGATATCGCAGATTCATTGTCTAGACTCAGTAAAGCTGCAGAAAAATCTCTAACACAATTGAAAGGCAATCATATTTGTCAAATCGTGAATGACATCGCGGTCGACTTGATGGACCCACTTCCAAGTGGAGACCGCTTATTTGATGTAGTTATGCAGGCTATTACAGCAGATATAAGAAGTAAAGATTTGTCGCAAAATTACCTCTACAGAAATTGTAGTAAAACTTATAGAAATATTCAGTCGATTATGTAACCCAATTTCAACAACTGCAGATAACGGAATACATCAGTCAGGTTTTTAAATCACTTTTTTTACAGAAAGGAATATTTAAGTATTTTCAATACAGCGTCGATCCCACCAAATGTCAGCCGATTTCAATAACCTCCATACTCTGCAAGATTATGGAGCGTGTCTTGAACTTGCGCCTCTTGGCTTACCTGAAAGGTTACGAACTCCTCAGTGACCGACGGATGTCGCCGCAATCGGTCAACTAGAGACCTACTAGTGTATGCCACTCACTTGTGGAGCGAGACCCTTGAGAAAAATGGGGAAGCCATGCCGGTCTCCCTTGATGTCTCTAAGGCCTTCGTATGGCACGCCTTTTGAGTAAGCTTCCAGCGTACAACATATCCGCTGACCTGACTGGCTGGGTACAAGACTTTCTGACTGAACGGTCTCTCCGAGTTGTTGTCGACGGATGCTCATCTGAGCCTATGTCCTCTAATACCGGTGTTCCCGAGGGATCTGTTCTCTGCAACTCTGTTCCTGCTGCATATTAACGTTCTGCTGATGCCCAGTATCTATGGGTAAGAAGATGGCAGCACAGTTGTGGAGAGATACCTGCCGGAAGCCCGGGCTAGTAAGGAATCAATCCGGTCCGAAAGAGAGGTTATGGTAGAGCGTACGAATGCTGCACTAAAGGCAGTCTCCGAATAGGGCAAAGCCAATCTTGTTGCATCCAATGCCACCAAAACAGAGGCGTGTCTTTGCACTGCCAAAAGAAGTCCATTCACCTTGGCTTCTACTTTTAGGAATGTATCCTTTGGGAGCTTAGATTTCCTCGAACCTAAATTTTGGACGGTTCAGTGGGTCCAAGGCCAAGGTGGCTGCCAAGAACTTTGCATTATCGCAAAGGTCTGGCGGTACTTCACACCAGGGCAGCATCTAATGTTGTACAAAGCACAGGTCCCCTCATGTGTGGAGTACTGCAGCCACATTTGGGCTGGTGCCGCGAAATGTCACCTGGTTACTTTGGAATCAAGAGGCGTGCGAAGAGGCTGATTGACGACCCAGATTTAACGGAAGGAACGGTCAGCGTAGAGTAGCCAGCCTTTCGGTGTTCTATAGGATGCATTTTGGTAAGTGTGCGGGGGATTTGTATGATTTGGCTGCCCCATGTCCGTTCCACCATGGGGCGACCCGTCGTGCGGCGAATTTCCGCCCTTACGTTGTTGATGCCGCGACGATCTGGATGAGCCGTTTCGCTTCCTCTTCTGTGCCGCGTGAATCGAGGTACTGGAGCGGTTTGCCGGCGGCGCTGTTTCCGTCTGACTGCAGTCTGGGTGTCTTCTCGGCTGGAGTGAGTCGGCTCATAATGAACTTTACCGCGCGCTTTGCCGTCGGCGATTGCATCGCTACTTGCCACCGGGCGGGGTTGCGGTCGGGCACTGGTTTGTAAGTAACATATATATACAAAAAAAAAAACATAAATAGAGAAAACAAATTAAGCTTGGACTACAATCCAAAAACATACACACAACTGTGTAAAATAAGAAAGATGGAGATATCACAGTTCGCCGTGATGAGACTGGACAAATTCGCAAAAGAAATGTAGGTAGGTAGTACATTTGGAAAAGATTCAAGGAGAATGGAGCATGTACCAGAAACCAACGACGAAGAAATGAATGCTGACACCTGAACTTACTTCAACTTGATAATGATAAGTTTGGACTTACCTATTGACACTTTAAATTATATTTGATTAATTTAGAAAACAAACAAATATTATTCATGCTCGATGAAAAGCCTATTACATGTAAATTCGTCTTATAATTTAGATTTGTTAATAAATTTATATTTAAAAAAAAATAAAACAAAAAAGGGATGTAGTGTATTGACTAAACTGTTGGTTGTCTCATGCGCCGCGTCACGAGTCACTCGAGTCAGTCGAGTTCCGGCAGCCGAGCGAAGCGGTTGTGTGGTCTGATTGTATGCGTGTTGTGGTGTTGGTGAGCCGTAAAATACTCCAATAGGCAGGACAATACACTGAGATTAGCGCGTTCAAACAAACAAACAAACTCTTCAGCTTTATATATTGGTATAGATTATCATCTAACTATAATTATCACTTTTATAATTGCGGACTGAAAACTGTGTAAAAATAGCATATCTGTGTTTTTGTAATTTTAGCGTATGGTACTCGTGAGTAGCAGCTGAAAATTAGCGTCAGATGGCACATCTTGTGTTGTGTTATCTGACATTATCCTACCCTTTTTGGCATTATAAACTAAGTTTTATAGTTTTAGGTGTATTTCTTTGCTGTAATATCAACAAACGCAATTTTCTTTCTTTATTTCACTTTTAAAAAGTTAAACAAAACAATGGCCGATTATGTTGTTTATCAACTAAACTAATTTTAAGTTATGTCCATCTTTTTCTTTCCATTTCGTTAAGAAGAGGACAGAAGATAAAATTTCAGTTTAGACCTGTCAAATTAGTGCGCTCCTGACGTAAACCGGCGTATTTTTAGTCGCCATGTTTATAATCGCGTCTAAACTGTCTATGGAGTGGAGGTTTGGCGGGAATGTCAAGATGAGTGTCACGTTCATTTTTCATTGGACTTTTAAAATTATTTATAGTGTCGTTTACTAAATAAAAACGCGTGATTTATATAGTAAAAAGTGCATTCAGTGAATAATTCAAAAAGAACAGTGAAATATTGTAGCATAGTGGCCACATCATGTCTTTACGCTAAACCGCTCCTTATCGTCCAAACGCGTAAAACGAAAGGAGTTAGTTTAGGTTAAGTTATGCTAGGATAAGTTAGGATAAGATAAGATAGATATTTAATGAAGAAAAAAATTACTGAAGACTTGGCTGTATGGCGTACTATGCCTTTGCCTTTTCCATTCGCCCGAACGGAAAGAAATGAACCAAAAAAAAAATGTCTATGGAGTATCTTATTTTGACAGGATTAAATTAAAATGTTATCCTCTATCCTTTTCTTAACGAATTGAAAAGAAAAAGATCCACATAACTTAAAATTAGTTTAGTTTGTGAACAACAGAATCGGCGCCATTACCTATTCTAAATGTCCGCTCTTCACCATTCCTTTCACCACGCTTTTTCTGGAAAGATGTTTGTTCAGTTTTTTTTTCTGAGTCATGAACTTGTTTCATCGTATGCCTAGCCTTTTTAAGTGCAGCTGCGTACCAAATCTGATCAGATCTGACCTGAACAACCCAGTTACTATGTAATACATAATCCCTTGGTAATACATAGTCCCGTGTGGTACCGGGCTTACAATAGTACCAACCCATATCCTCCCGTGGGTGTCGTAAGAGGCGACTAAGGGAACTCTCACCAGGGAAGCGGACAGCAGAACTTCTCCTGTGGAATAACAAATTACTGCGATCCCCAATCCGCCTGCCAAGCGTGGAGATTATGGCAATGCCCCCCAATGGAATGAAAGCTTTGGTGAAGGCCTCTGTCCAGCAGTGGACCTCTATAGGCTGAGAAGAAGAAGAACCCCTTGGTAAGACTAGTTGCTGACTTTCAGACTTCTGAAGACCTGTATCGACTGATAAAGATCCACAAATGACAGTCGAGAACAACGGCTTAAAAAGTTTTATAAGGCACGGAGGGTTTTGGTATGTCAAGATGGGCATCCATCCACGGATAAACTCCGGCAGGCGTTGCTTAACCTGAATAGTGGACCCATATGGCTATTATTACTTAGTCATGTAATACTAAACTTACCACATTGGTAATGTTGAACCTGACACGAACCTTGCTGTCTTTTTTACGTCTTTTTATTTTGCTCATTGTTCATTCACTTTGATCACATTCACTTAACCCATTATTTTACTCACTCATTCGTTCTTTCCTATAATGTCACTTTTTAAATTCATTGCGAGATTATTTCGCGGGCACTTGTTCATTTTTTTAAAATCTCTTTAAACTTTATTTTTTTTAAACTAATTTTATTTTTATGAACGTATCGAAAATATTGCTGTAATAAATTTATTTTTTCTAAGAATATCTGTTTCAAAAATCGAAATCGATTCCTATCTTCTTTTTTTTCAACTCGCGTAATGTCAAACAATCGATTTCGAATTTAGAACTTCGCATTAATTTAATCACCAAATGAATCGATCATTCAATCCGATTACTAATTATTGGCATTTGTTGATAGTGAAGCTTAGTGTTGTATTCCGCGCTTTCGAGCGCAGCAAAGCGCTTCGCGGATGGTACTGAACTAAATTGTGGGTAAAGTTTCGATGCGATCAGAATACTATTTTTAGATAAAATTGGATTTGTGAATGAATGTTTGTTAGTTTTGATATAACTGCTGTACTGCTGTGGATCTTGATTTGTTTCGTATGCTGGGTATTTCAGAAAAGTTACTAAAGCGAAAGTTTATTAGAGATAGATAATTAATAATTATTTGATACTGCTGCCCTGCGTGTCGCTGGTTCGATTCCCGCACGGAACAAATATTTGTATGACCTGCAAATATTTTTTCTGGGTCTGGCTGTTTGTGTTTGTGAGTTAAAATTTTATAAACGCACCTACGATACAGAAAAAAATCCTAGTGTGGGCATGATGTCAAAAAAAAATTCTTATGGTTTGGTTAAACAAAAACCGTAGTTCTTATCTTCAAAGTAAAATGTATAAATATGATTTAGATTATGTCTCAATTTATTGCGAAACACATTGTTTAAGTACCTATTGGTTATTTCCAACATTGGCTGTCATGCCCATATACCGTTTCTTCTTCCATAAAATATCTCCTATAACACAGAAATTTTCTAGTATAGGGGACATTATTCTCACAATAATGTAAAAATAGCAAATGTCCAATTCACATATGGTAGATGTGGAGGAATGAGGAACAGGGAGTAAAGTTCACTCTTCCTCCATAGAATAGGGATGATCCTCCGACCAGACGGGTGTTATGTCTGGCGGGTACTTGCCCAACGGTTGATGTCAGGAAGTTGTATGTATGCTAGTTGCACGGTAAACTCCGCTTGCGAGATGTAGACTCCGTTTGACGTCGGTATGACGCGTTATTTTTGTATTTGGCGCTATGGTTGTAGATATCGCTTGTGAAAACTTCAAACATGTTTGTTTCAAGATAATCCCCCTTATTCATAAAAGCTGCTTAAAGTTAACTAGTGATTAGCGATTGTTTAACCATACATTTTAGAAGTTTGCACGTCACTTAACTTT
The DNA here is from genome assembly GCA_017933935.1 of Sesamia nonagrioides. Classification (NCBI taxonomy): domain Eukaryota; kingdom Metazoa; phylum Arthropoda; class Insecta; order Lepidoptera; family Noctuidae; genus Sesamia; species Sesamia nonagrioides. The sequence goes on from JADWQK010002521.1 coordinate 61,465, forward strand.
AATCATCGTTTATGAATAAACCTCTTAAACACTCTGGTGTTTATTCATTAAGGATGATTAAAGTTAAATGTCGTTAAAAGGTCAAAAATGTATGGTTAAAGAATCGCTAATCACTAGTGAACTTTAAGCAGCGTTTATGAATAAGGGGAAATGAGACGAATGTGAAATTTCGGGAAGAGGATAATTTTAGTTGTTTGTGTCGTTTTTCTGTAGCTTTTTCGTTTCAAATCGACTGACTCGTAAACCGACTCTAAAGAAGTTCTCAATTTAAAAAGAAAAAGAAAGAAAATACAATATGTAAATAAAACCCTGTCCGACCCATAAGGATAATAAAGGTTAGGTAAACACTTGACCAAATATAATATAAAATTTTACATAACCATCATAGTAACAATACTAATGAATTTTGAAATAATCCTTTTTTCCCGGGAATCAATTCCAATTTCCCCGAAATTCGGTAATTTTAAAAAAAGTGACAACACCGGTATTATTATAAGCGAATAGCGACGCGACCACGTCACAGGAGCCACGTTCCCTGCCCTCCGCCGCCCGCGGGAGGGGTTGCTTCCGCACATGTATTAAGTTACCTCTTTTTGCGAAATAATATTTATTTTTTTAGGGATTTTTTTTTAAGTTTAGCCTGTCTTTGTACCTGTGTCTGTGTTGCCTGTGTCTGCATTAGTAGAATCAGTTATCGATACCTAACAATACCTTCACGGATCGGACAGGGTTTTCTTTACATATTGTATACATTTTCTCGCGCTCGCCCGCCCGAGCGGAGCGTGACCATAATTTTGTTGGGACAACCAAGTAAGATAACAAGCCCATAACTTAATGGTTTTTCATGATATCTTTTTGAAATTTTGTACATAGATTCGTTACTCAAAAATACTGGACACGTGTTTCGGATTTCGCATAAACAAAAAATTATGTTGTATAGAGAGCAGCGGTGGCCTAGTGGTATCGGCCACGACTTACTAGTTGTAGATCGTAGGTTCGAACTCCGTCAGGCGCTTGACTTTGTGTAAATATTTCATCACCACTGCTCTCAAAACGGTGAAGGGAAACATCGTAAGGAAACCGAAATGAGCCAAAAACTTGGAAGACATGTGACATCAACTAACCAGCACGGGGCCCGCGTGGTAGATTACGGCCCACTCCCTCTCACCGAGACGAGGCCTGTATCCCACGAGTGGGAACATAATAGACTGATCATGTATTATTCTTATATACCTAAGTAATTCAAGAAAGCTACAACAAATTCATGAACCATTAATCCGTCATTAGCATATCGTGTAAAATTTCGCACATTAATATGTCATAATTAATCACAATAATTAACTCGTCACACAACCTATCAAAATCCCTTTAAACATTAAAGACGTAAACCAACACAACATTAATTATTCAACCATTAATTTTATTACATATATACGCTTCATATATCACAAGGCAAATTGGATATATCTATGTACATTCTAAACTATTTATCCGAAGCCAAGATCGGGGCCATCCGTTTTTATAATATAAACAAATGCGCATCGCCAACTGTGGATCAAAGACGTCTCAAATGGCCGCACGGGATCGAGGTACAAAGATACTTTCCATCTAGAAGTTTCCTTCCAGATGCTAGAAGATACATAGTTCAATAAACAGTGAACACGCACCTGACATAACACCGTGAAGGTGATATTAGGAGGGAATTCTAGTGGTGCTTTCTCTATACAAACGTATTCCGCTGTTTTCTACTTGGATAATGCTTTTAGAGCAATTGTATTTTTTCTACAATTTTTCGTGAAGTTGACGTGCTGAAACAGCTCTTCAAGTACATGTACGAAACCGGTAACATCCCAATCGATTGGTTAAAATCTATTTTTAGCACAATATCAAAAAAGCAAAACGCCAGGAAATGTGGAGAGTACCGTTTGATTAGTCTAATTAGCCATGTCGTCAAAGTTTTCTTGAACAGGGTAAGACCGAAATGTGACGAACAACTGGGACACAGTCAATTCGGATTTCGCTCTGTTGTCGGTACTCCTGAAGCTCTTTTTGCCCTCAACGTTCTCGTACAAAAATGCAGGGATATGCAAACCGACGTACTGCTGTGCTACATAGATTATGAAAAGGCATTCGACCGAGTTAAGCACCAGCATCTCCTAGGTCTACTAACAGATATTGGACTCGATGGCAAGAACGTCAGGATGATCCGTAATCTGTACGAGAACAAGTAGCTACAATCAGTGTTGAAGGTGAGGAGACCGAGGAAATCAAGATCTGTCGGGAGTTCGGCAAGGCTGTGTTGTGTCTCCGTTGCTCTTCAATATTTATTCTGAGGCAGTGATGTCGGAGGCTCTTGAGGGTCTGGAAGCCGGAGTGATGATCAACGACAAGGTCGTTAATAACCTGCGTTATGCGGACAACACTGTTCTCATTGCATCCTCTGAGCAAGACTTGCAAGGCATTGTGGATAAAGTCAATGAGTGCAGCGAGAAGGCCGGTCTGTCGATGAACATCAGTAAGATGGTGGTCTCTAGAAACCCAGACTTACGCCCTAGCATATCAGTAGCAGGCAAACAACTTGAGCGGGTACGACAGTACAATTATCTCGGTGCTTGGGTAAATGAAGCATGGGAGTCCGACTAAGAAATTAAGACCCGGATAGAACTTGCCCGAGCATGTTTTAACAAAATGAAGAAAGTTCTGTGCTGGCGGAAACTCCACATAAAGTTCCGAGTCAGGTTACTGATGTGCTACATATGGCCTGTCGTCATGTACGGCTGCGAAGCATAAACCCTGAAAGAGGACACTACACAACGCATGCAGGCTTTTGAATTGTGGTGTTATCGTCGTATGCTGCGCATAAGCTGGACGGCACAGGAAGAAGAAGAAGGATTATTCCTATGAACCAGCGTTGTCCGTGTTTTATTTTATTGTCGTATTATCAGCACCACTCTGTATAGCCCTAAGTGTCAGACAGTTTGAGCTACAGTATCAGAGTTATACGCCAAAGTAGTTCTGTATGAATCTTATCAGTCGGTCGTGTGACGACAAGAAAACTTAACTAAAAGGTTTTGTTTTCTTTAAAATTATAATAATATACAGTAGAATAAGAATCAAAATGGGACATAATATATTTAGAGAATTTTGACAGAAGCTTGACTACAATCCCGCCTGATGGTAAGCAGTAATGTAAACGTTGATGGTAAAGCGCGCTAGTTTACTAAACCTATTCACTTAAAAACTAAGTGAATAGGAAGGAAGACGGTAGTTAAATAAATAAATAAATATATACGGACTAATCACACAGATTTAGCTAGCCCCAAAGTAAGTTCGAGATTTGTGTTATGGGACACTAACTCAACGATACTATATTTATAACAGATAAATTTATAGATAAACATCCAAGACCCAGGCCAATCAGGAAAAGATCGTTTTCCATCATGACCTGGCCAGGGATCGAACCCGCGGCCTCCACGTCGCATGCATGATGCACGCGTGTTGACCGCTGCGCCACGGAGGACGACAAAGCGAGTAATGAGCGAGGTAATGCAATGTTAAACCCAACAACACGACCAACGATGCTATGTCACAGGGAGACTGATTTGTAGATCCTCTACGACCAAACTCCTGACACAACAACATTTGGTGCTTCGTACCCAGCACACATCGCAACACAACTGCTCACACCCGTCCTCCGTACGGCTTCACCAGACATCATGCCGGAACACGACGAATCGCTTGGCGGCAAGACTTTGTTTGGTGGGTGGTAACTTCTGCCGGCAGCCGATATTATGGCCTATCATCCTAAAGACTTGAAGAAGACAGTATAACTGGTGTTGTTCCACAAATTGTGTGACTTTAATATTGGGTCCAACGTTTCTTGCCAGTACCGTGTTACGCTAGTTACTTTGAATCTGGTAATCCCCATCAGTTATGTCCCACAAAAAGTGACTGTTGTTAGCGAACCAAAATTTGTAGAGCAGGGTTCGAAATATGCATGAATTGTCTTTACTAGCAAATTAGTCTTACACACTTCTGGATTGTTGCCAAGTCTGTAAGTGATTGGTCATACATCGCGGTCTGTTATGGACCTATGACTATGGAGTGTGCCAGTACGCTACGCTTTACGCTTGTGATGCCTGACCACGTGTTCAGTTGAAATAAATAGGTCTAGTAATTTTGTGATGCAAACCAAATCTCATGTGAGAGAGACGTCCAGTGAACAAATAAAATGAGAGTGTTGATATATTCATTATCTTTTTGAGATCTGAATAAGTAATGAAAATTTGGCCATTATGACCGCATGTAATAGAAATAAATAACTTTTCACTGTTAAATATATTAAAGTAGAAATTGATTTTATAATTAATGACGATTTTTTTAAAATCGCGATGCTACTACTAGCTTCTTTTTGGTGTGGATGGAAAATTATCAAATGACCTCTCTCGCTCTGGACGAAGCGGAAGGGCGTTACAGACTTTTACTGACTAATACTAAACCACTGCCCACCCGTGTTCCTTCACTTGCTTGTGTGCCAGGGCCACGATTTTTCTTTAAAGCAACCCGCAACCCAGGCCATCGGTGCTGGCATCGGTCTACGGGGACCCCGTCACGATGTGCTGACTTCTCTTTCGAGGCGCATGAAACATAACGCGTCGTCGACCCGGGCCTGGTTCTACTGGGACAGAAGGTGACGGCCTGCCATGCACTTTCCCTCCGGACCATGGCCTGGAACCAGGGCTGAACGCGAGAGATTGCCGCCGATCGCCGCCAAGAGGACACGGCGGTGCTTCGCCCAAGCCAGCAAGGACAGACTTTCACTGTGTCCTCAGGGCGATCCCCACAGTGGTGCCAGTGGCTCTCCTACTGCTTTATCCGGAACTGGAACCTCCCGAAACAGCCGTGTTCGGTGAGGACCTGCGTCAGGCGGAAGGTGAGGGCTCCGTGGTGCCTCTAGCCACTCCCCAAAGAGGGACTGCGATAATCGCAGTCTCCATGTCCATGAGATCCAGTCGGAGCTCTCTCCGCCGTACCGCGACTCTCGAGGCAGCGGATTTATTCCCCAGCGTTTTGCCTCCTCTCATCTCGCCCACATTCGTGAGCGAGGGCTTTGGCTTCCAGATCCCATGGCGGCAATCCTACAAGGAGGCTACTAACTGCGACTGCAAATAATCTCCATTTAAATTGTGACGACAGTTTTAATTATTTGATTACCGCCAATAAATTATTTAGTGCTTCTGCCATTTTGTTTTTTTTTTACATCAGCTGACAACGGGAGTTTCCAGTGTCAACTTTTTATATCTTTGACTACATTTTTAAGTAAAACAGCTGTATGTACGTTTAGTCTTTTCTTTCAACAACATCTTAGGTTACGTTATAAACCTAAACTAGGTGACACGTGCGAAGCATTCGCACATTCACGGTTTGAAAAATCCTTGATTTTCAATCATAAATTTTTGAAAAACCACTGAAATGTGAGTAATTTATATATTTTTCCGGTGTAGCAGTCCAGAATAGTTTTAAAATAATGCCTCATTTATGTATATTGATACAATATGAGGAAAGTTAATGACGTACCGACAAAAAAGGCCCTGAGAAATAATATGATAATTGATAGTTATCCGACATCATCCTACATACCTACGTATCTATCTTTACGTCTGGAATTCAGAGAATCGGCTTAAATTAGACGAAAAACAGTTGTCGTTACAATTTAAATTGCGTTTATATGCAGTCATAGTATTGCGATTTTATAATTTATTTATTTTTTTATAAATTATAAACTAGCGCTTGACCGCAATCGCGCCTGGTGGTAAGCAGTGACGCAATCGTTGAAGATAAAGCACACTACTTAGTTTATTAAGAGCTTATTCACTCTAGCCTTGAAGACACTCAAATTGTAGTCCGACGGAAACACCGCCGCTGGCAAATTGTTCCAGTCTCTCGATGTACGCGGTATAAAGGAGGAATTTCCTTTAGAAAATCAATTTCTATTTTAACATATTTTTTAAAACAGTTAAAAGCTCGGGGTCGGCCGGACCGCGCCAACGCGTATGTATACGTACATCCGTGGTGGTGCGACCTGGACAGCCGGGCACTTCTTCTCATGCAACCGAGCGGGTGGGCAGGTTGCAGATAGCCCAACTCCGGCTGCGAGACCGGCCAACGTGGCTGGTCCCGCATCTGGGGCATCTCGAAAGAGATCCCGGACAAGAGAAGTGCCCGAACACCAAACCCCAGGTTTAGGGTAACCCTACCCTCACACCTCATCCCATGTTCCGAAAAATCCACACAAACCCATCCCAGTCCTTATCCATGAATTCCCGTCACTCCTCTCAAAATCCCTAGGTCAAATCCCAGACCTAAGGGTGACCCACCCTCCCCCCCAAAAACAGACCTTCCTCCTTCCTCCTACCATCAAACACCTCTCCTTGATTCCTTCCCTCCTATCCCCATATCCCGTCGGTCCCAGAGGTTGGGCAACCTCGATTCCAAAAAAGCCCACCACCTCGAAGAACAATGAACATGCAAGAATCCCACACCGCCACGGCGGTCAGCCCCCAACGTACTCTGGGGGGGGGGCTAAACCTTGCATTAGTTTGCCGTGCACTTTAGCACGGCCGGCTGCTTTAGCGCCCATTACACAGGCAGCGACCAACGCGCCCACTGACACCATCCCGGCAGCGACACACGCGCCAACACCCGACAAAGGATGTACGCCCTCCACGAGCCTCTGCATCAGAGCGTCGTGAGAAACAGCGTCACCAACCCGAGCTTAACTAAGTACTGACGGCGTCTGGAAAGGTAAGCGAACCTGGCGGCCCTACCACTCGCCCGGCAGAGGGACTACGCCTGCTACCTAAGCGCGGAAAACCTACTGGCCGGGGGAGGAAAGTAGGCGACCGAAAGCGCAAAATCCGCGAAGGCATGAGCCAGCGCGGAGCACAACCGGACGCCGAAAAGGTGGGGAGGCCGCAAGTACGCGATGAGGTAACTCAACGCGAAAAGCGGCCTGACGTGGGACCAAGCGACCAGCCTCAAGTACGCGAAGGGGCAACCCAGCGCGAAAAGAGGCCAGACGCGGAACCACTAGCCCAGGGGCAAGTACGCGAGGGGGCAACCCCGCGCGAAAAGCCCTCATATGCGGCAGAGCCAGCCGGGGTCGCAAGCCGATCCTTGCCAACGACAGACGGACACAAACATAGAAAGACCAGAGGGAAACGGGGCGGATCTTCGCACAAGAAGCTTGCTACCCTAACGGACGTCCCTGCGGCGCAGCCAGGACCTAGCGGTACGGGCTCGTCGAAGAGGGAGCGCCCAGACGACTCGGGCTCACCGAGCACGTTCCAGGGGGATGCAAAACGCGTGAGGATCCACCCTGACCAGGGAGAAACGAAGACCTACGCGCGGGCCACCAGGAACATTCCGGAGCGCCTCGCCGTAGCAATCTGTTGCTCTCCCCCCTCAAGAGACCTATCTCCAGAGGAAGCCGAACAAGTCAAGGCAGAATTGGAACACCTGATCCTCTTTGACGACGGCGACACTGACACAGAACACCCTAAATTCCGCGGATACCCACGGGTAGCGGACGGTACAGTGCAGGTGTGGTGCGAGAACGAATACGCCTTGACCTGGCTGACCCAAAATGTGCCCCGAATAAACCTCCCGGACTCCGACATCAAATTGACGGTACTCAGGCAGTCGGACGTGCCCACCCGTGTCAAGGCCTCCCTCTTTGTCCCTCGTTACACAGGTGACATACGGAGGCTACAAAGGACCCTGATACGTCAAAATAAATGTTACAACATCGCACAGTGGTCGCTGTACAAGGCAACCACCGTCGGTGGGGACAACTATGGGTCCAATTTGACCCTGGGTGTGCCACCGGAGGATGTGGAAAGGGTCCTGGCTCAGGAGCGGCGTTTGTCGTACCTCTTGGGGTCGATATACGTGGGCTTCTGGCCCCGCACCCGGCCCTCTGACGGCAATCCAGACCCAGTGAGTGAGACTCGGACAGCACAGAGCGATAACGCAGACATTGCTCAACTGGAGGAGGACATGGCCCGGGCAGTGATGGCAGACGAACAGGAAGCCGGGCCATCCACACTCACATCTCCTGACTGGGCCATACAGCTCCTGGCATCACCGGGAGACCAACACGGATCGTACAGGGATGGAGCGAGAGAAGGATGTTCTGATGGATCAGACACCGACTAACACCCCACCCTACTCATCATCGTCAACGCCACTCAACATCATACAGGCTAACCTCCAACACAGCCAGACTGCTACGGCTAGCTTACGCAGAGCGCTGGAGGTTAAGCCTAACACCATCGCACTGATCCAAGAGCCGTGGATCAGGAATAACAGAGTATGTGGCCTCAGCAACATCGGAGGTAAGTTAATACTTAACACACATAACACGGATAAACCTAGAACCTGCGTCTACGCACCCAAAGACATCCCCACCACACCCCTCACCCAATTCTGTTCCAGAGACCTGACGGCTGTCAAGCTCGGGACCGAAGGCGACGCCGCAGACGTCATTTTAGCCTCGGTGTACATGCCAGGTGAGGACACAAACTGCCCGCCGCAGGAGATGGTCGACCTAGTGCGGCACTGCGAGGATGCTGGGATGGGCCTGATCATCTGCGCCGACTCGAATGCCCACCACCCACTTTGGGGCAGCGAGACAACAAACCCCAGAGGAGAGGTATTATCCACTTATTTATTTTCAACTAACCTTAATATTATTAACCGAGGCTCTGAACCCACTTGGGTTACAGTCCGAGGACAAACAATCATAGACGTAACACTAGCTTCAGAAAACGCTACGGGCCTTATCGCGAACTGGCATGTGTCGGGCGAACCTTCTTGCTCAGACCATAGAAGGATACGCTTTACACTGACCACTAGCGTGAGAGGGCCCGTACCGAAACGTAACCCGAGGCGAACCGATGTGCCCGGGTACAGGCGCCTTCTAGCTGCCCTACTAGCTAGGCACTTGTCACAAACAAATATAATAGAAATTGCACAACTGGAATACACTGTAACAAAGCTATCAGAATACCTAATAGAAACTTACCACGCTTGCTGTAAATTAAGGACACCGCGGGCTAACAGTAGGCGAAGTCCGTGGTGGAATCCCGAGCTCGGTAAGCTACGTCAAACACTACGTAAGCACTTCAACAGAGCCAAAAACAGTAGGCTCACAGAAGACTGGGACACATACAAAGAAACCCAATACACCTACAAAAAGTGGCGGAGATTTTGCGAGTCTATAGAATACAACAATGAAGCTGCAAGGGTAAGGAAAATACTATCAACTGATCAGGACCGAACCCTTGGAGCGCTGCAAAAACCCGACGGCACTTACACACAAACGGATCAGGAAACCAGCAGAGTCCTCCTGGAAACACACTTCCCGGACTGTAAACTCCTGGAAGACAGGACCTGGGAGGCTGTACCAGAATGGACTCCAACAGAGCAGGACTGGTCCAACGCCCACAAACTAATAACAGTAGACCGGCTAAAGTGGGCTATCAACACCTTCAAACCATACAAGTCCGCGGGGTTGGATGGTATCTTCCCAGCCCTACTACAATGGGGGTTGGTGTACATCGCTCCATGCCTCGTAAATATCTTTCGAGCATGCATAGCGTATAGACACATACCCCATGTCTGGCGGGAAGTGAAGGTTATCTTCATACCCAAGCCTGGCAAATCAGACTACACGCAACCCAAATCATACCGACCCATAAGCCTCACATCCTTTCTACTAAAAACCCTGGAGAGGATCTGCGACCGGTATATTTGCGACGGACCTCTCCGGGCAAATCCACTCCACAAACAACAGCATGCGTACTCCACGGGCAAATCAACAGAACCCGCGCTGCACAGCGTGGTATCCAAGATTGAATGCGCCGTGGACCACAAATGCTCAGCACTAGCCGTCTTCATCGACATTGAAGGCGCCTTTGACAAGACCACCTTCACAAGTATCAGCACGGCCTTGAACAGGCACAACATAGACTCGTCACTAAGAGGCTGGATCGCTAACATGCTCGGCCAAAGAGCTGTACAAGTTACCGTGAACGACACCACAAGGGCCATCGTGGCGAAGGGATGTCCGCAAGGGGGCGTTCTTTCGCCGCTACTATGGAACCTGGTTGTTGACAGCCTAATAAATACATTAAATAACAAAGGCTACTATACCGTGGGTTATGCCGACGACATAACAATAATAATAAGCGGAATGCATGAAAACACCCTGTGCAATTTAATGCACCAGGCCCTGAAAATCGTAGAAAATTGGTGTAATACACACCAACTTTCTGTGAACCCAGATAAAACCGAGCTGATTCTCTTCACAAAAAAGAGGAAGCTCACACCGCTAAATCTACCAAGATTCTTTGGCACCACCCTAAGTCTATCCGCTGAAACGAAATATCTGGGTATATACCTGGACAAACAGCTGAATTGGGCGAAACACACCAACTACATCACAACTAAAGCCAGTATATCAATGTGGCAATGTAAGCGTATGCTTGGGAAAAACTGGGGAATTAGCCCCAAGGTCACTCACTGGCTTTATACCACTGTCATCCGGCCAATTATAACATATGGCTCACTAGTCTGGTGGCCAAGAACTAGTCTGAGCACAGCCCAAAAAGACCTGGAGAAACTACAAAGGTTGGCGTGTGTGGCAATCACCAGTTGCATGAGAACCACGCCTACTGCCGCCCTGCAGGCGATGCTGGGACTGCCCCCCCTTCACCTCGTTGTGAGGGAGGAAGCGACATTGGCTGCCTTCAGACTCCACCTATCGGGAACCCTGAGCAAAGACTCCAGGGTCAAACATACACGCCTGATGCAGGATGCAATCGAGAGGCGGCCAATGCTACAAGCACCCAATGACAGGGTACAAAAACAGTACTGCTTTCAAAAGCACTATCAGATAGTACTTGAAGAAGAGCAGTGCGACCACTCAGGACCGGAGGAGTTGAGAGTATACACCGACGGATCGAAATCCGATCAAGGAACGGGCGTTGGAGTGTTCTCACAAGACCTCAACATAAATATATCCAGACCGCTAGGGATGCTCAACACAGTCTATCAAGCAGAGTGTGTGGGCATAACTCTGGCGGCCCTAGCCATAAAAGCCAGAGGAGTTGCGGACACGCGTGTCCGCATACTCACCGACAGTGCTTCCGTCCTCCAATCCCTAAAGCAGGGATGCATCACATCAAGTCTAATACTTGAGTGCCACGATGCATTGGAACGGATAACCGTACCAAACCGCAACACTGTGACACTACAGTGGATAAAGGGTCACAGCGGTTCACTGGGCAATGACGCAGCTGACGAGCTGGCTAGAAGGGCATCCAGCGCGTTGGTCAGCGGACCGGAGCCCATTGTGCCTATTCCCTTTATTCAAATACGCAGATGGCTACAAAAGCATACCTACGAACAAGCGGAGATTTGGTGGTCCTCGTCACCGGGCTGCAGGCAGTCCAGGGAGGCCATGCCATCTCTGGATGACAGGCTAACCAAAAGGTTGCTGCGCCTGGATAGGAGGAACCTACGATTGATGACGGGGATCATCACGGGCCACTGCTCGCTGAATAAGCATCTCCACACAATAGGCATAACAGACAGCCCTCTGTGCAGAGCCTGCATAGAGGCTGACGAGACAGTTGCGCATGTACTCTTCGAGTGTACAGGCGTCACGCAAATTAGAAACGAAACCATAGGAGCACCAAGATCTTACACGGATGTTCTCAACAGGCTGGGAGACCTGATGGGCTTCTGGAGGGAGGTGGGCTGGTAGGAATAACCGCCAAAGGCCGCCATGGTCCACGCACAATGGTCCGCTGGAAGGACTGAGTGCGGAAACCAAACGAATAACATAGAACATAGAACATAGAACAGTTAAAAGTTTTTTGTTTCGACTACATACGGTCTCAACGGCCAAATATTCAATATTTATTAAGATCTCAAATACAGCTTCTATAATTAACACTAGCGGCCGCCAGCGACTTCGTTCGCGTTTTTTTTATATGCTCCGCTCCTATTGGTTACAGCACGATTTTATATAGTCTAAAGCCTTCCTGGACTAATGGGCTGTCCAAAGCAAAAATAATTTTTCAAATCGGACCAATAGTTCCTAAGATTAGCGCGTTCAAACAAACAAACAAAATCTTCAGCTTTATATATTACTATAGATAGAGTATATTAGATATCAGTATCATTAGATAATGAATATCATCAGATTAGATGATAATATATAGATAATGAATATATGAAAATTGTCATAATTATTCGTCAGGCTAATAATCGTCATTTGAAACGTGTTAGTCGCCGACATTAGACTATGACCAGCCATAGTCTCATCTCAGTGATAAATAAGAATCAAAATTTGGGAAATTTCGAGGTTTTTTTTGACAGATTGGGACTAAAATGAAACTTTGAAGGTTATAATTACGACAATTAAAAAAAACGATACTGATAACTAATAAATCAGCCCTTGACAGCCTCCGTGGCGTAGCGGTAGCGGACGCGGCCGCTGCGCAAGGTGGCGCGGGTTCGATCCCCGCACAGTGCAAGTATTTATATGCAATTATGCATGAATATGAATATTTGCACTGGTCTGGTTGTGCCTCGGAAAGCACATTAAGCCGTTGGTCCCGGTTGCCATACGAACATCTAGTGGCAGTCGTTACGGGTTGTTGAAGCCCTCAAAAGTCCAACAATTGGTCTAACTGCAATACTTCGATATCGCCTTCGGGTTGTGGAGGTCAGACGGCAGTCGCTTCACGGAAAATGTCGAAGTTTAGCCATATCAACAGTTGGACTGGTAAAAGCGGACCCCAGACTCCAAAGCTGAAAAGGCTTCGGATGCGACTGGGATTAACGCTGGGATGATGATGATAACTAATAAATCAGCCTTAAGAGAGACATGTTAGGTGTGTTTGTATACTTATCAATCTTGGCTCCAACTGGCTACCACAAAATAATAGAGCCACATTTACCACATCGAAATCTCTTAAAACTAAAATTGTTCGATAAATTGCCTACGAATTACCGCCAATTATTGCCCTAACAGTCGCACAACTATCATGTAGTCACAATTACAACTAAACACGCGAATAGCGAACTGTATAACATGAAGGAACACGGGTGGGCTTTAGTCAAAGTCTGACACGCCCTTCCGCTCCGCCCAGAGCGGGAGAGGTCATTTGATGATTTCTCATCCAAACCAAAAAAAAGACGTAATATCCGTCACTTCAATAGGGTATTTGACTAATAAAAAACTAATTAATCTGTCAGTCAGATTTCCAAAAAATACTAGACACGAATATTTTGTTTTATCAAATCAAATCAAATCAAAGCATTTATTTCAAATAAACCAGTTACAGGCACTTTTGAATTGTCAGAAGGTCGGTCAGTCAGTAAGGTGAAGCTAGTCGCCCATTCCAAAGAGAAGGTACCTATGGAGAAGAACGGGCAAGAAACTCCATCATCCATGGCCACTAAATTGTCAATCTATTGATACAAATATTTGATTACATCATTCGTTTTATCAAATCAATAAAAAATGACAAATATAAAAGGCATCAAAAATCTGGAGTGGTGGCTGGTGACGTTACTGGCCGCTAAAAATTGTAGCGTGCAGTGACGTCACACGAGTTTTCAACGCGCTGTGTCGTCTTAATTTTTTGTTTATATGAAAAAAGAAAAAATACGTGTCTAGTATTTTTCGGAAATCTGACTGACGGACTAATTAGTTTTTTTTTTTTTTGTCAAAAACCCTATTTTCATTCTATGTCACAGTTGTAATCTTCAATTTAGCAACGTTATTAATGAACTTAATGTTAGTATACCTATAATTATGTATAAGTATATGTAGCACTACATAGTATAAAACAAAGTCGCTTTCTCTTTCCCTATGTCCCTATGTATGATTAAATCTTTAAAACTGCGCAACGAATTTTGATGCGGTTTTTTTTTTAATAGAGAGTGATTAAAGAGGAAGGTTTATACCTATGTATAATAGAATCCATTAAACAGTGGAGAAACACTACTATTTTTGAGGTTTCTTATGTGATGTCGTAAATAATTATATTTTTCCCGCGTTTGGAGTGAAACGAAAGCTGAACCAAAAAATGTACTTAATATTGTACACATTGAAAAGTTCTATAGAATAGTCCGCGGTGGTATATGTCTATCTCTTATGAATATCCCACAATAACTTTTTTTTGTCATTTTCTTCTTAAGACAAATGTTCGCTAATTTTCGAAGCGATTTTAACCAATACTGCATTAATCCTTATCCAATTTTATACCCTAAATATATTGTTTATTTAATATAGATCTATATCCCTTTACAGCCTATGGTTTAATTGAATATTTTTGAAGATATAAGAGATTTAAAAATTGCGGGGCGTCGCGTTTGCGGCGGTGCCGACCGGTCGGGGCAGCGCATTAGGAGCCGCGCGGCGGACCGTTAGACGTTCGCAGTTTTTATGTAGTGTATTTATTAGTATCATCATTGTACCCATGCGAAGCTGGGGCGTGTCGCTAGTGTTGTATAAATACATAAATCAATTCTGGGCGATATTCCAAATGTAGGTCATTTGTTATTTGATGGGGGAGTTCTCAAGTGGATTTGGATTACAAATTGCATGTTTTGGTAATTTTGCAAGTTTCCTAATTTGCGTAAAACCCGACTGCGACGAAGCCATTTAAAAGGGTAATGTTTTGACATGATGACAGCCGGGACTCATTACAAATTTTCGACGTAATTCGGACCCCACTTAGAATTACTTGCAGGGCCCTGGTTTAGAGATATGAGGAACAGAATGTAAAGTTTACACATCCTCCATGGAAAATGGAGGATCTTCCGACCAGATGGATATTGGCGCCGATTCTGTTGTTAACAAACTTTTTTTTTTTACATATTATAAACCAGCGCTTGACCGCAATCCTGCCGGATGGTAAGCAGTGACGCAATCGTTGATGGTTAAGCGCACTAGTTTATTAAGAGCCTATTCACTCTAGCCTTGAAGACACTCAAATTGTAGTCCGACGGAAACACCGCCGCTGGCAAATTGTTCCAGTCCCTCGATGGACGGATGTAGCTAAACTAATTTTAAGTTCAGTGCACCTTTTTCTTTCCATTTCATTAAGAAAAGGACAGAATATAAAATGTCATCTTAGACCTGTCAAATTAGTGCGCTCCTGACGTACACTGGCGTATTTTTAGTCGCCAAGTTTTTAATCGCCTCTAAACTGTCTATGGAATATCTTAATTGGACAGGATTAAACTATAATGTCGCCAACCCGCATTGAGCAAGCGTAGTGATTATGCTCAATCCTTCTCTGTACGAGAGGAGACCTGTGCCCAGCAGTGGGACGATAAAAGGTTGATGATGAAACTATAATGTTATTTTCTATCCTTTTCTTCAACCAGTGCGTCCGGACGCACTGGTTGAAGAAAAGGATAGAAAATAACATTATAGTTTCATCATCAACCTTTTATCGTCCCACTTACGGTTACGGTATCGTTACACTTTACCCGTCATGACTTACGGAGCCGAGACGTGGACACTAACGGTCAGACTAGTCCATAAGTTTAAAGTCACTCAGCGAGCTATGGAGCGGGCTATGTTGGGCGTCTCTCTGAAGGACCGCATCAGAAATGAGGTGATCCGACGGAGGACCGGAGTCACCGACATAGCTGAGAGGATTAGCAAGCTGAAGTGGCAATGGGCTGGTCACATATGCCGCAGGACCGACAACCGTTGGGGTAAATGAGTCCTCGAGTGGAGACCGCGTCTCGGCAAACGTAGCGTGGTACGCCCTTGGGCTAGATGGAGCGACGACATCAAAAAGGTGGCTGGTAGTGGCTGGCGGAGAACTGCTCAGGATCGAGCTTGTTGGCGTGCCATGAAGGAGGCCTATGTCCAGCAGTGGACGAGTAGGGGCTGATGATGATGATGATGATGATCCTATTCTTAACGAAATGGAAAGAAAAAGATGCACTTAACTTAAAATTACTTTAGTTTGTGAACAACAGATTCGGCGCCATTGTCTGGCTTGCCCATCGGTTGTCGTGAAGTTGTGTGCGTGCTAGTTGCGCTTTAAACTTCGCTTGTGAGATGCAGGATTTACGTGACATCAGTACCTTATGACGTGTTGTTCGCAGCGTATTAGGTAGGTACCGCTACAATGTAGCTACCTATACCTATGAAGTATAGTAAGCATTTAGTGTATTTGAGTGTGTTTGAATGATACATCTTTGAATATTTATTGCTACGATTGCCCACACGAGAATAACTATAGTGGACCGCGTAAACTACGAAATAGCGTAACGTAATATTATGTTTGGTTGAAATTGTGATTGCACGATTGTTACTTGTTGTTTTACTTTCGCGGAATTACTTAGAGACTTTTATGTCTACGAATGCTTGGCTTTTTATGCATGACATAGGTATACAGAATTTCACCCGAATTACAAACCGAAAATTAGAACATTATGCTGTATGGGAGTGTGCGATGGAATTGCATGATTTAATTCCCCCATCTCCGTTCCACCAGCGGACGACCCGTCGTATGGCTGGTTTCCACCCTTACGTTGTTAACACCACTACGATCCGGACGAAGCGTTTCGCCTCAAAAATATATCATGAAGAATCACAAAGTTATGAGCTTGTTATCCTACTTGGCTCATCATCATCATCCCAGCGTTAATCCCAGTCGCATCCGAAGCCTTTTCAGCTTTGGAGTCTGGGGTTCGTCTTACCAGTCCAACTGCTGATATGGCTAAACTTCGACATTTTCTATGAAGCGACTGCCGTCTGACCTCCACAACCCGAAGGCGACATCGAAGCATTGCAGTTAGACAAATTGTAGGACTTTTGAGGGCTCCAACAACCCGTAACGACTGCCACTAGATGTTCGTAGGGCAACCGGGACCAACGGCTTAACGTGCTTTCCGAGGCACGACCAGACCAGTACAAATATTCATATTCATGCATACAAATACTTGCACTGTGCGGGGATCGAACCCGCGCCACCTTGCGCAGCGGCCGCGTCCGCTACCGCTACGCCACGGAGGCTGTCAATGTTATCCTACTTGGCTGTCGCAACAAAAATATGGCCTATGCTCTGCTCAGGCGGGCGAGCGGGTGTTGACCTCTGGCGTCAGCTGTTGCGCCTGCGAGCGCAATACTATGATCTACCGTGCGCGCTCGGTAAGCTTAGTGCAACAATTTCTAAACGTATTTGGGAATAAATATAACATAGTGTAAAAATGATTGGAATTGATTCAGTTGCTTATTCTGAACAAAATGTATTCTGGTTTCGCATAAACAAAATATAACGTTGTATACATCTAATTAATTGTCGTCCTCCGTGGCGCAGCGGTCAACACCCCTGCCTGCAACCTGGAGGCCCCGGGTACGATCCACGGCCAGGTCATGATGGAAAACGATCTTTTCCTGATTGGCCTGGGTCTTGGATGTTTATTTATATACCTACTTATGTATCTATGATAAATATAGTATCGTTGAGACGCAAGTCTCGAACACAAGTCTCGAACTTACTTTGTGGTAGCTCAATCTGTGTGTTTTGTCCAAAATAAACAGCAAACAAGAGCAGATAAATAATAATGATACATTTAAAGAGAGAGGAAGTGCTTTTTTATCATAGTTTTAAAATGTGGATAGAGTATGAGTACGTCTTATAGATAAGGGCAAGTAATTCTTTAGCCGAACTGCTTGAACAGTAAAGGATTTATCACAGGAACTAGTGGAATGCATCGGCACCTCTAATATCAGGTTGGGTCAGTATCGCAGGAACTACTGGAATGCATCGGCACCTCTAATATCAGGTTGGGTCAGTATCGCAGGAACTAGTGGAATGCATCGGCACCTCTAATATCAGGTTGGGTCAGTATTGCAGGAACTAGTGGAATGCATCGGCACCTCTAATATCAGGTTGGGTCAGTATCGCAGGAACTACTGGAATGCATCGGCACCTCTAATATCAGGTTGGGTCAGTATCGCAGGAACTAGTGGAATGCATCGGCACCTCTAATATCAGGTTGGGTCAGTATCGCAGGAACTAGTGGAATGCATCGGCACCTCTAATATCAGGTTGGGTCAGTATCGCAGGAACTACTGGAATGCATCGGCACCTCTAATATCAGGTTGGGTCAGTATCGCAGGAACTACTGGAATGCATCGGCACCTCTAATATCAGGTTGGGTCAGTATCGCAGGAACTACTGGAATGCATCGGCACCTCTAATATCAGGTTGGGTCAGTATTGCAGGAACTAGTGGAATGCATCGGCACCTCTAATATCAGGTTGGGTCAGTATCGCAGGAACTACTGGAATGCATCGGCACCTCTAATATCAGGTTGGGTCAGTATCGCAGGAACTAGTGGAATGCATCGGCACCTCTAATATCAGGTTGGGTCAGTATCGGAGGAACTAGTGGAATGCATCAGCAGCTCTAATATCAGGTTGGGTCAGTATCGCAGGAACTACTGGAATGCATCGGCACCTCTAATATCAGGTTGGGTCAGTATTGCAGGAACTAGTGGAATGCATCGGCACCTCTAATATCAGGTTGGGTCAGTATCGCAGGAACTACTGGAATGCATCGGCACCTCTAATATCAGGTTGGGTCAGTATCGCAGGAACTAGTGGAATGCATCGGCACCTCTAATATCAAGTTGGGTCAGTATTGCAGGAACTAGTGGAATGCATCGGCACCTCTATTAACAGGTTGGGTCAGTATCGCAGGAACTAGTGGAATGCATCGGCACCTCTAATATCAGGTTGGGTCAGTATTGCAGGAACTAGTGGAATGCATCGGCACCTCTAATATCAGGTTGGGTCAGTATCGCAGGAACTAGTGGAATGCATCGGCACCTCTAATATCAGGTTGGGTCAGTATCGGAGGAACTAGTGGAATGCATCGGCACCTCTAATATCAGGTTGGGTCAGTATTTAGACGTTCTATACATTTTTTATTTAAATAATTATTTGAAAAAGTGTTGTTGCACACTTTTTGTCGTCCTCCGTGGCGCAGCTGTCAACACGCCTGCCTGCGACGTGGAGGCCCCGGGTTCGATCCCCGGCCAGATCATGATGGGAAACGGTCTTTTCCTGATTGGCCTGGGTCTTGGATGTTTATCTATATATGTATCTATTATAAAATATAGTATCGTTGAGTTAATATCCCATAACTAGTGCTTGACCGCAATCCCGTCTGATGGTAAGCAGAGATGGAATCTTTAATAGTAAAGCGCGCTTACCGTCATTTAGCCTATTCACTAAAAAAAAACTGAGTCAATAGAAAGGAAGACGGCAGATGGGTGAGGTGATGCAATGTTAAACCCAATAATAGAACCAACGGTGTTGCGCCAAAGGGAGATTGATCTGAAGACCCTCCAGGGCCAAACTTCCGACACAACAATTTCTGGCGCATCGTACCATCATACATCGCAACACCCGCTCAGACCCGTCCTCCGTACGGCTTCACCAGACATCATGCCGGAACACGACGATTCGCTTGGCGGCAAGACTTTGTTTGGTGGGTGGTAACTTCTGTCGGCAGCCGATATTATGGCCTACCACCGATATATTATGACATTGTGCATATATTATGCAAAAACTTCGTGATTTTTTAAATTGTCCAACACAGAGTCCCGAGAGACCAGCCAAGCATTCCATCAATCAACAAAATGAGCAGTACATTCACTGCAAAACATAACCTAGTTTGCAAAACCAAATGACTGAAAATACCCTTGGGGTAGCTTTATAAACAGTCTATGAAAATAATGAATAATATACAAAGGGTTGCCTAATTTGTCTCTAGGGACCATTGTAAATTGTTTTAGGGTTATCAATTATAATATTACTGATATTGATGTAAAGTACCTATTACTGCATTTTTGTGTTTTCTTTTTTGTATTTTAGAGATTTGTGTCTTTTAGCCTTTTTTCGGATGGGAAATCATCAAAAAACCTCTCCCGCTCTGAGCGAAGCGGAAGGGCGTGTCAGACTTTTCCTGACCAAAACCCACTCTTGTTACTTTTTCTTTTTTTTAAATTTTGACGACCTCCGTGGCGCAGCGGTCAACACGCCTGCCTGCGATGTGGAGGCCCCGGGTTCGATCCCCGGCCAGGTCATGACGGAAAAACGATCTTTTCCTGATTGGCCTGGGTCTTGGATGTTTACCTATATATGTATCTATTATAAATATAGTATCGTTGAGTTGGTATCTCATAACACAAGTTTCGAACTTACTTTGGGGCTAGCTAAATCTGTGTGATTTGTCCGTATATATTTATACTAGCAGCCGCCAGCGACTTCGTTCGCGTGGAATTAATTATGCTCCGCTCCTATTGGTCGCAGCGTGATGTTATATAGCCTAAAGCCTTCCTGGATTGATGGGCTATCCAACGCAAAAGAATTTTTCAAATCGGACCAGTAGTTTCCGAGATTACCGCGAACAAACAAACAAACAAACATACAAACAAACAAACTCTTCAGCTTTATATTTTAGTATAGATATAGATTATATATTTATTTTCGATGGGAAATCATCAAATGACCTCTCCTACTCTGGGCGCAGCGGAAGATCTTGTCAGACTTTTACTGAATAAGCCCACCCGTGTTACTTCACTTGCCTGTGTGCCAGAGCCACGGTTTCTTATTTACTAAGACCACGGTATCTTTTTCGAATAATCCGCGGCATGTGTCTTTTAGCCTAATATATGACTTTATTTTTCATTTTCCTTTGTTACTTTTTATTTAGTTTGATAATATGAGACTCAACAAATACTTGTCCTATCTTTCTGTATTTAATTTGTAATGTTCTTGTTGAGATGGAAGAGATACTTTTCCTTTCTTTATTTAATTTCATCACTTTGGCTCAGCTCAGTTAACAAAACACTAAAAGAAGAAATCGTAAGGTGACCGGTGAACCAAAAATTTGAACACATGTGACAGATACCAACCCACACTGGCAGATTATGACCCCTCCTTACAGAGATGAAGCCTACATTTCAGCAATGGGAGCTTAATAAAAACAATAATATATCTATACTAATACATAAAGCTGAAGAGTTTGTTTGTATGTTTGTTTGTTTGTTCGCGCTAATCTCAGAAACTACTAGTCCGATTTGAAAAATTCTTTTTGCGTTGAATAGCCCATTAATCCAGGAAGGCTTTAGTCTATATAACACCACGCTGCGACCAATAGGAGCGGAGCATAACTAACTCCACGCGAACGAAGTCGCTGGCGGTTGCTAGTATTTTATAAATTGACAAAATCATTCTTTTGTATTCATGGCATTGTCTTCTTTAAAAATACACCTACAAAAGTTTATACAGTATAAGTAAGGAGGGATAAAAAAAGGTAATCAAATCAGATCCAACGTCTGCCTTTCACGCAAAATTCTACGATTCGAAGCGCTTGGCTTGAATATTCCTTCATCTGGTATCATGAAATTAGCATACATTCGTGCGAAATAAAGCGGTTGAATAATCAAAAATTTCAGTTAGTGTGCTAACGTAGCATTCCCGTTGAAAGAAATGCTTTGAAAAGTGTTACTTTGGTTTGGATTTTCGATATTTGTGCTAGTGAAATTCAATGTGCAGGTTACTAGAGTGGGTAAGAAATCAAATATAATAATATATACGATGAAGATTCGAAATTCACACCAATTGAGGGTAGAAGATAAAATATTTGTTTGGTCCTGTCAAATTAACATATTTTTTATATTTATTATAAACTAGCGCTTGACCGCAATCCCGCCTGATGATAAGCAGTGACGCAATCGTTGATGGTAAAGCGTGCTAGTTTATTAACAGCCTATTCACTCTAGCCTTGAAGACACTCAAATTGTAGTCCGACGGAAACACCGCCGCTGGCAAATTGTTCCAGTCCATTGATGTACGCGGTATAAAGGAGGAGGCAAAACGCTTCGTCCGGATCGTAGAGGTGTTAACAACGTAAGGGTGGAAACTCGCCGTGCGACGGGCCGTCAGATGGTAGAACGGAGATGGGGGAATTAAATCATGCAATTCATTTTTTAGTGTCGTTAAATATGTTTTAAGCTACTATCCATCATTCATCATCATTCTCCTGCCTTTAACCCAATTTATTTGGGGTCGGCGCAACATGTCTTTTTCTTCCATACATCCCTATCAGAAGCCATCTCGGCAGTCACCCCCTTCTTAGCCATATCATCCTTCACACATTCCACCCATCGTTTCTTTGGTCTTCCCCTACTCTTATAGCCATCAACATTCATAATGAAAACTCTCCTCACGACATTCTTCCTTTTTTCTCCGTAACACATGCCCGTACCATGACAACCGATTTCCACACAACTTTTCAGCTACCGGTGCCACTTTCAGACTTCCTCTTATGTACTCATTTCTTATTCTATCCATTCGTGTAA
This sequence comes from Sesamia nonagrioides, assembly GCA_017933935.1. Classification (NCBI taxonomy): domain Eukaryota; kingdom Metazoa; phylum Arthropoda; class Insecta; order Lepidoptera; family Noctuidae; genus Sesamia; species Sesamia nonagrioides. The sequence continues at coordinate 83,947 of JADWQK010002521.1, forward strand.
CACCACACATCCCTCTTAACATTCTCATCTCGGCTGCATGCAATTGCCTTTCATTCATCCCTTTCGTAGCCCAACATTCTGATCCATACAAGACAGCAGGTCGGATCATGGTTTTATATATTTTCCCTTAAGTTTAAGGGGAATGCGGGAGTCGCAGATTGTTCCCGTGACCTGCCGCCATTTCATCCACCCAGTTTTAATTCTGTGCTTTTAAGCCACTATCCATAATCATGTAAATGTGTGTGTGTAACATTTTGCTTGGCATGGGCATCAACCGCAGCTCTGAGGCGATGCACGGGGTAGTTTGACACCCCACTACCCCGTGCAGGAGACGAGGCCCGGACAGACCGGGCCAGCACGAGGGTGTGGAGCCGTGGAAGAATTTAGACTGCCGCGACCCTACGCGTGCTCGTGATAGAAGAGACACCGGGGTGTTTTTAGTCAGTAAGAGTCTGACAGACCCCGTCGGACATCCATTGAGTATTTCCACCCCGGAAAAAAAAGGCATCAACTACAGGATCTCCTCTCGTGTTTGCGACCACTAGACCAGTGGAGCGCTTCCAATAACACTTCACGAAAAGCCTTCCCTCACCTCCATTTATACTGGAAGTCAATCCCAACATACATAGATGGGCATATGGTAGTCACATGACAATGAGTAACGGGACCGCCTGTACGGTGTGCGACTGTCCCAATCTCAAAAACGTCATTTGACATCCTAAAAAGATTATTTAAACTAGTCTATGACAGCTTTAGCCTACATAATCATTCTGAATGCAATTTTTTTTTACATGTCACTGACAGATATTATAAGTATTCACTTTTAACACATTTTCGAATCACAATTTTTTCCCCTTGGATATAATATATCCGAATGTTTTCAAAACAGTTACTAATAGTTTGGACTGATGTATCCAGTCCAAACTATTAGTAACTATTTTGAAAACTTCGTGAGAAAACCAGCATATCCTAGAGCCAAAACCTCGAAGTCATGGGATATTTACTAACACGCACTGGGCCTGCGAGAGGAGGCCTCTGTCCCAATAGTGGGAACATTATAGGCTGATTATGTAAGGCCAAGCTTGCTATCATTATACCAGGCCTCTACTATGTAAGGCCAAGCTTGCTATCATTATACCAGGCTTCTACTATGCCTGGACAGAAAAGGCCTGTGCCTGGTGATGGAGTCCATCACGGGATACTGCTTGCTAAACAAACACTTCTACACTATAGGTATAACAGACATATGCAGGTCATGCATGGAGGCTAAAATTAAGTGGCAGTGGGCAGGACACATTGCTCGTAGAACCGATCGCCGATAAGGCAGTAAGGTTCTGGAGTGGCGGCCACGTACTGAAAGACGCAGCGTAGGGAGGCCCCCAACAAGGTGGACCGATGACCTGGTGAAGGTCGCGGGAAGCCGATGGATGCGGGCAGCACAAGACCGGTCATCGTGGAAAGCCTTGGGGGAGGCCTTTGTCCAGCAGTGGACATCTATAGGCTGAAGAAGAAGGAGAAGAAGAGTGCATAGGAGTCAACCAAATAAGTTCCGACACACTAGGGACAACCAGATCTTACACAGACGTTCTGAAAAGCGTAATTAACTTCTGAAAATGGTGGGCTAGTTGGAATTACCACAGACGGAAGTCCTGGCTAACGTACAATGGTTTATTCTGAAGGACCGCGGATGCAACCGGGATAAACGCTGAGATGATGATGATGATGAGTCCTTTCTTAATAATAATCCTTTGTAACCCCCACGATGGAGAAAGTCTATAGGGTGTTCTATAGGATGCATTTTGGTGAGTGTGCGAGGGAATTGCGTGACTTAATTTCCCCATCTCTGTTCCATCATCAGAGGTCCCGTCGTACTACTAGTATCCATCCTTACGTTGTTGACATCACTACAGTCTGGACGAAGCATTTTGCCTCGTCTTTAATGCCGCCTACATCGATGGATTGGAACAAATCGCCAGCGGCGGTGTTTCCTTCTAACTACAATTTAAGGCTAGAGTGAATAGGCTCTTAATAATCTAGCGCGCTTTACCATCAACGATTCATCATCATCAACCCTCTTATCGTCCCACTGCCGGGCACAGGTCTCCTCTCATACAGAGAAGGATTGAGCGTAATCACCACGCTTGCTCAATGCGGGTTGGCGATTTCAGACTTGAAGTCCAGGTTTCCTCAAGATGTTTTCCTTCTCCTTCAGTCATTGGTGTCCAAGATATACTTAGAAAGTACATATAACTCTAGAAAAGTTACATTGGTACTTGCCTGTCCTGGACCATCAACGATTGCATCACTACTATTGCATAAAAAAAAGAACATTCTTTGACAGTTTCCACCACGAAAACGAAAAAAAGCGGTTAACCTCATAGTTTGAGCGGCAAGATGCCATATGGAACAAAAGTCTTCTTCAGTTTAACATTTCATTTCAAAAGCCGTTAACATAATCGCATTTATTTCAATTAATTCCAGGTTTCACAATGACATGAAGCCTGTCAATTCGGCGGTATGCTCAAGGTCATGACGAATCCCTATTGTTAATTTTTAGACTTAAGTTATGTATAGACTGATAAAGTTCTTACAAACTTTTACTTCCTAACTAATTATTGTGGTACAGAATAGTTAAAATTCAGCAGATTTATTTTTAATTTGCTAAAAAAAATTATACATAAATAAAGCTGTAACTATTACCTAAAATAAAAATATCGATAAAAAAACTTACCATCTGTCTTTATATATCGGCTTACAAATTCATGCTGAATTATCCACTCACAGTGTAAGTTTATACGACTGTCCACATGTCGGTTAGTCCAACGGGACACTGGACGACAATAATGTAAGTGTACACCACGTTAATCGAATTTTCAAAGAGGGCTCGCCAGTAGTGATGGGACAAATTGTCGATGAAATTACGATGCAATTTTTAGGATGTTTAAGTAAGTAATTGTTTGTTTATCTATACTCATATATAAAGCTGAAGAGTTTGTTTGTTTGAACGCGCTAATCTCAAGAACTACGCCTCTGATTTGAAGTTTTTTTTTTGTGTTGAATAGCTCATTAATCTAGGAAAGCTTTAGGCTATATTACATCACGCTGCGACCAATAGGAGCGGAGCATAACTAACTCCACGCGAGCGAAGTCGCTGGCGGCCGCTAGTTTAATATAATCTATACTAATATATAGTCGTGGTGGCCTAGTGGTTAAAACACCAGCCTCTCAAGTATGAGTGCGCGGGTTCGATTCCAGGTCAGGCAAGTACCAATGTAACTTTTCTAAAGTTATATGTACTTTCTAAGTATATCTTGGATACCAATGACAAAAGGTGAAGGAAAACATCTTGAGGAAACCTGGACTTTAAGTCTGAAATCGCCAACCCGCATTGAGCAAGCGTGGTGATTACGCTCAATCCTTCTCTGTATGAGAGGAGACCTGTGTCCAGCAGTGGGACGATAAAAAGGTTGATGATGATGATACTAATATATAAAGCTGAATAGTTTGTTGGTTTGTTTGTTTGAACGCGTTAATCTCAGGAACTATTGGTTCAATTTGAAAAATTCTTTTTGTGTTAGAAAGCCTTTAATCTAGGAAAGCTTTAGGCTATATAACATCACGCTGCGACCGAAATTTGCGACGAAAATTTGGCAAAACCACTAGATTCCTTCTCGATCAAATCTTAATCCACAAATCGGTCATTTACAAGGAAAACGATAAAGAAAATCTTTATTTTACAATCGTTCTATACAAACAAATGTAGAATCTGAAATATCGAATAAATGAAACATTGCATATGTTTAAAATAACACTTTTACATTCAATCGGTAAACATTTTAAAATCTCGAAAATCATCCATGGATGTGGAAAGGATTTATTTTTAGTTTTACATTTTGTATATTAAACAAATATTTATCACTGTTTGCCGAGAACTGAACGTTTCAAACATTTTGATTTTAAAATAAGAAAGCAATTTCTAGTTTTATCTGAGTATCATTTTGAATGATAATATATTAGATTCAATATTTAAAGATGAACTCACACAAAATGTTTATATTATACATAAGAATAGATTTGGCCGGTATTCCTAGATGCACCTACAGTTATATTATTTTAAAGTCTTAAAAAAAACTTCTTATTGGACAAATCATGGCTCCATTAAAGCCCCTCTCAGTCATGATGTGTTCAGTAAATATTAAAAAAGTGTAAAAATAATATATAATGCTCTAAGACTATTGGCTATTGTATGCCCTAAAGGCGGGACGTAGGTGATCCATTTAATTAGTTAAGACCTATATTATGTACAAGCCTATGATCCACAATAAAGAAAGATTTGATTTGTCTTTCATTAAACGTAAGTTGTGTCAGAAAGCATTTTATAGTGTGAAGGATTATATTGAGGACAAAAAGGCTTGGGCTTGAGCTGCGTCCGATTTCTATACACTGATTGTTCTTTGATTTATCCTTTTGTAGTTTTGATATGTAATTGTTTATGTTATTAATTCAAAGCCTGTATTACACACTATGTAGCCAAGCATATTATACGTTACGGAATTGTATCGCTGACAGAGGTGTTCGGCACTTGTACAGCTACACAGGAGCTAAACTTAGTATTCGGGAACACTGTTGGAGCTGCTGACCCTTGGACAAAACTATCTTAGCATTGTGTGGATTCAATTTCTTAGTATTGTATAATTGCATGGCAAACGTGTGAGCACAATTTACGAATGTGCTGTAAGGCATTTATTTGTTGGGTTAGTCTTTTTTATTGACTTGATTGTGATCTGGCTGTTGAGAGTATGTCATGCTCACTCAAATGTCTCGCTGATGGTGGCGTGTGTGTTGGGTTATTAGGTTCCCTTCAATATGGTTGAGCTGTATGATGCTGATGAATACGTCATGTTCGTGAACGGACGCCATCAGAGGGGACTGGTCATCTCTTAGCTGCCACGGCGTATTTTAATTTCTGAATTGATTTTCGTGTGTTGTCCATAATGGACGCTCTCAGCGTACAATATATTTCTGCATCGTTCTCACACGGTTGATTTCAACATGAATGATGTAATCAAATATTTGTAACAATAGCTTGAAAATGTAAAAGAGTGTCCATGGAGTTTCTTGCCCGTACTTCTCCATAGGTACATACTCTTTGGAATTGGCGACTAGCTTCATCTTATTGACTGACCGACCTTCTGACAATTCAAAAGTGCCTGTAACTGCCTGAGCTGAGAAATTTGAGATGAAAAAAACCAATAACACTGGCCAACCAATCATAATCAAAACCACATGCTGAGGCGTAGCGCTTGCGATCATTACACGTACGAGGTGGTATTAGTTTTACATTTCGCACACATCAATTTGTTTAAAAAAATATTTGTAACTAGCTTTCCGCCCGCGGCTTCGCCCGCGTGGAATTCGGTTATATCGCGCTTTTTAGATTTCCCTCGGGAATATCAAATTTTCCGGGATAAAACGTAGCCTATGTCCTTTCTCAGGGTCCAAAGATTGTCTGTGCCAAATTTCACCAAAATCGGTTGAGAGGTTTAAGCGGGGAAGCGTAACAGACAGACAGGGTTACTTTCGCATTTATAATATTAGTATGGACTAGCACATGGTATTCCCCTATCACGTTATGTACTCCCCTCCCAGTATTTACACTCAGATCATCATTGTATAAACCTTTTGCTACTCGTCTTTCCCTCATCCTCTTACCATGACCAGAAAATGTTAGTGTAGAGTGGACTGTATAGATGGGAGAACGAGAGAATGTTCACGCAACATATAAATTACTAGCTTTCCGCCCGCGTAAAGTTCGGTTATATCCCGACTTTTACATTTCCCCCGGGAACATCAATTTTTTCCGGGATAAAAGGTAGCCTATGTCCTTTCTCAGGGTCTAAAGATTGCCTGTGCAAAATTTCGGAAAATCGGTTGAGCGGTTTAAGCGGGAAAGCGTAAAAAACAGACAGACAGACAGATAGACAGACAGACAGACAGAGTTACTTTCGCATTTATAATATTAGTATGGATAATTTACTTTCTAATTGCAAGTTATTATACCGATATGATGAACACATTTTGAAAGTAAAGTAATGGAAGTAAAGGTTGATTACTCATTTGGTTGCTGGTTTAGCCCGTAATTTGGATATATTGGAAGCATACAATTTTATATGTTAGCATTGCTGTAGCAAATCATTCATCTAAAAAAATATCGATAAATCAACCACTGGCACATCCCTATACAGAGTTAATGTCATTAATGTAATTCCGTATACCGCCACACCGCTTGTTGAAGTTGAACGAATCGCCATCAACCACACCAAAGTTTATTAATTGATATATACTAATGTTTCTTTTAATTTTTGGCATGTGTCACTAATATTTGGGTCATTATCCCTTTAGGGGCTGATTTTTCCAAATGCCAGATAACTTCATCAGGGTAATCTATACTAATATATAATGTTGAAGAGTTTGTTTGTTTGTTTGAACGCTCTAATCTCAGGAACTACTGGTCCGATTCGAAAAATTCTTTTTACGTTGCCCCTTATTCCAGGAAGGCTTTAGGCTAGATAACATCACGCTACGACCAATAGGAGCGGATCATAATAACTAATTACGCGAACGAAGTCGGGGGCGGCCGCTAGTATATTTATATAGGCATGGAAAAGTAACGCAGCTATCGGTGACTTTGAGGTTAAAAATAGATCTGAAGCACCTTTTTTGCGTCTTAAAATTATTTTCTTATTCGCTATAGTTGCCCCAGAAAATTATACCAAATCTCGCGGGAGCGGAGCATATCGAAACATATGCGGGTAAAACCGCGTGGCGCAGCTAGTAATACATAATTAGACTATAATGTTCCCACTACTCAGACACTGGCCTCCTCTCGATGAGACACAGTGGGTCGTAATCTACCATGCTGGCCCATTGCCGATTGGTAGATGTCACAAGTCTTCGTAGTTTTTGTTTTTGCTCTTTAACATGCCGCTTTCCTCACGATGTTTTTCCCCGTTTTAAAAGCAATGGTGATAAAAGAATTAACATAAAGTATAGCAGTTTTTGAGGTTCGAACCTGCGACTTTTTTTTTTAAGACGGTAAAATCCTCATGGACTATCCACCGCTCGGGGACGCAGAAGGGTGTGCCGGACTCTTGCCGGCTAAATAAATATAGTTTAAAAAACTAAAAAAACATGCTTTTAAAGAATATCAAACTAAAAAGTTAAAAATAATTTTAAAAAAGCGTGAGGCGCTTTGTGTCATAATTTTTGTATATTAAGCGCCTCACGCTTTTTTAAAAATTATTTTCAACTTTTTAGTTCGATATTATTTTTTTAAAAAGAACGAACGATCGTACTGAATACGGTGGGACATTTTACAGTAATGAGCCGCTCACTCGTAGTCCAAAGAATTAGAGACGGACAAACAAACAAACAAGCAAGCAAACATACAAGTGATGCTAATAGAAAACATGTAAAAACCACCTAAGCGTTCGTCATCTGCCTTTCCGGGGTACCGGGTCCTCCCAATTTTACGGTACCCCCGGCAGGCCTTGACCCGTCGTCGCGAGTTCGTCGAGTCTTTTCTCGCACGAGCAGCCCTCGTCGCGGCTGCTCTTCTCATCTGAGTGGCGTGTGCGAACGCGTCACAACGTCAACTCGGCCTTGTAATGGACGTTGGACTCCCCGAGCCCTTCGCCCGTCGGCCATTATCATGGAGGCAGTAGGTCGGCCTCGGCCCTGCTACGGCAATCCCCTACGACCTACCATTTGTAAATTGCGGCTCATACCACTAGGCCACCGCTCCTTTTATGGAATAATAAGGTTCGAATAAAATATTGTAATCAAAATAGAAGTAAGCTAGCAAAGTCTTGCCGCCAAGCGATTCGTCGTGTCCCGGCATGATGTCTGTTGTTGTGTAGGGAAAACTCCCGACACAACAACATAGAACAAGAACAAGATAGAAGATTGATCAATCTCCCTCTAGCGCAGCATCGTTTGGTCGTGTTGGTCTTGGGTTTAACATTGCATCACCTCGCTCAACTGCCGTCATCATTCCTATTCCTAAGTTTTTTAAGTGAATAGGCTTAATAAACTAGTGCGCTTTATCATCAACGATTGCATCACTGCTTACCGTCAGGCGGGATTGCAGTCAAGGACTAGTATATGATTATTAAAAAAAAAACTGTTTTAGGAAACCATTATCTCAAAGTATCTATTGACAGCCTTCTTGGCGTAGCGGTAGCGGACGCGGCCAGGAGTGCAGTGCAAATATTTGTAGGCATGAATATGAATTTTTCACTGGTCTGGTCGTGCCTTGGAAAGCACGTTAAGCTGTTGGTGCCGGTTGCTATACGAACATCTAATGACATCAGTTACGGGTTGTTGGAGCCCTCAAAAGTTCAGCAAGTGGTCTAACTGCAATGCAATCCTTCGATATCGCCTTCGGGTTGTGGAAGTCAGACGGCAGTCGCTTTATGGAAAATATCGAAGTTTAGCCAAAATCAGCAGTTAGACTGGTAAAGCAGACCCCAGACTCCAAAGCTGAAAAAGGCTTCGGATGCGACTGGGATTAACGCTGAGATGATGATGATGATTATCTCAAAGTATGAAAGCCGTATGTAGCCTCTACAGTCTACAGTCGTGATGGCCTAGTGGTTAAAACACCAGCCTCTCAAGTATAAGTGTGCGGGTTCGATTCCAGGTCAGGTAAGTACCAATGTAAATTTTCTTAGTTATATGTACTTTCTAAGTATATCTTGGGTACCAATGACTAATTACAAGGTATAGGAAAGCATCTTGAGGAAACCTGGACTTTATAAGTCTGAAATCGCCAACCCGCATTGAGCAAGCGGGGTGACTACGCTCAATCCTTCTCTGTATGAGAGGAGACCTGTGCCCAGCAGTGGGACGATAAAAGGTTGATGATGATGATGATGTAGCCTCTAATATTGATAAAATATTTCCTAGATGATCTTACAATTGTAAATGTTCTCAAATTTCATCTGCGAAAACGTTGACACAAGATTATATTCAAAAGAGATGTCTGTTTGAATAGGATCCGACCATTTTGTAGGAAAATAACGGGTTTTCGAAAGGTTTACAAAAGTTAAGCGGAATGACCACTTGACTTTTGTAAAGCCTTTCTAAAGGGAACTTTAGAAATACCTTTTTAGGGTTCCAACGCTCTAATTGCGTAATATATATAATCAATCACATCACAGAAAGTATTGATTCATATGTATATTATTTGAAAGTATTGATTCATATGTATATTATTTGAAAAATACGTCTGCTCATAAATATCGTGGCAATAAATATCGGTGGTAGGCCATAACATCGGCTGCCGGCAGAAGTTACCACCCACCAGACAAAGTCTTGCCGCCAAGCGATTCGTCGTGTTCCGGCATGATGTCTGGTGAAGTCGTACGGAGGACGGGTCTGAGCAGTTGTGTAGCCAAATGTTGTTGTGTCGGGAGTATTGTCGTGGAGGCTTACCAAATCAATCTCCCTCTGGCGCAGCATCGTTGGCCGTGTTGTTGGGTTTAACATTACATGATCTCGCTCAACTGCCGTATTCCTTCCTATTTACTCAGTTTTTTTGAGTGCATACACTAACACATGATTGCGAAATGATTGCGACTAGTTGGGGTCTGATCCTGACACAGCGCAAAAAATATAGATAGAATCAAGAGTTCTGAAAGGAACTGTTTGTCACATTCCGCAGCCAAGCCTGCACTGCGGATATTACACGTCGTCATCGTGAGCACCAGCAGTCTAATCGGCTAACACATTTTTGTCAAATGATTGCGACTAGTTGGGATCGTTTGGACCGCAGTTGATATTATTTTACACATATAATCAACTGCGGTCCAAACGATCCCAACTAGTCGCAATCAGTTGACAAACATGTGTTCGCCGATTAGGCTGCTGGAATACTGTTTTACCATCTTCAGTCGCCGCACTCAACACTTCAATCACTTTATCATTCACACATTCCATCAAATAATAATAATTACACTAAAAACAGATGGTCGTTTTTACTAAAAAAATCTATACCAATATATAAAGCTGAAGAGTTTGTTTGTTTCAACCCGCTTGTTTCAAGAACTGCTAGTCTGGTTTGCAAAATTATTTTTGCGTTGGATAGCCCATTAATGCACGCATCACGCTGTGACCAATAGGAGCAAAGCGTATATATTTTTTTAAATGTATGCTGTATACTATGATCTGAAAGTGTAATTATGTGTCCATCGAAATCGACACTTTTGGGGTTAAAATAAAATGTTCAAGTAACTAACTCCACTTGAACGAAGTCGCGGGCGGCCGCTAGGCTGTCATATGCGGTGGCACGTACGGAACCCTTCGTGCCCCACTCGCCCCTGACGGCATTTTTGGTGCACAATTTTGGTATATTTTTGTCTATTAACTAAATTAATTCCGGGTACGAAGTGGAGTGGGGGGACTGTTTGCATGACATGGTTTTGTTTTAAACATACAAATTACCTTGAACTTTATCTAAACTGATGGATTCATATCTTTTGGTTTTATAACTTTTTCGGACGGGAAAACATGAAATGAGAGGTCAATAAATTGATGATTTCCCGTCTTTAATGGCCTCTCCCATTTTGGACGAAACAGAAGGAAGTATCAGACTTCTACTGAATAAAACCCACCCATGTTTGTTCACTTGCCTGTACGCCAGGGCCACGGTTTCTTTTTTAACCAACCCGCAACCCTGACCCATGAGGCATAGGTCTTCGTGGACCACGTCACGATGTGCTGACATCTCTTTGAGGCGCGCGTGAAACACAACACGCCGTCGACCCTGACCTGGTCCTTACCGTTACCTTGCATCACTGCTTACCATCAGGCGGCATTATGGTCAAGAACTAGTTGATAATTACAGCTTGGTGAAATCTTATTTAATTGATAGACAACAGCAAGTTCAGATAAATGGTGTCAATTCTCTGGGTTTGAATGTCAAAATGGGTGTACCGCAAGGCTCAATTTTGGGTCCTTTCCTCTTTTTGGCATACATAAATGCCAACCGTGCCACATGTATCTATTAAAAAAACAACCACATATTGTATTGTTTGCTGATGATACTTCGTTAATTTTTAAAATCAATAGACGTTGCTCAAACCTTGAGGACGTAAACAATGCTTTACAGCAAGTCCAAAATTGCTTTACCGCTAATAATTTAGTACTAAATGAAAAAAAGACAAAGTGTATAAGATTTGCGTTACCAAATGTTAAAAGTACTTACTCCGATATTGTATTGAACAAGGAGAAACTCGAATTCGTCGAAAACACGGTTTTCCTGGGGATCACGCTTGACTCGAGGCTACAATGGGGTCCTCATTTATCATCTCTGGCAGGACGGCTTAGTTCAGCAGCATACGCTGTCAGAAAAATCCGTCAATTTACTGATGTAGATACTGCGAGACTAGTCTATTTTAGCTACTTTCATAGTATCATGTGCAGACATAGAGTCTATTTTTATTCTTCAGAAAAGAGCTATCAGAGCCATATACAATCTCCGCAGACGCGATTCTCTTAGGGAACTGTTTAAAGAGATAAACATCCTTACGGTCCCTTGTCAATACATTTATGAAAACATTATGTATGTTCGGAAAAATATTGATCTTTTTAAGAAGATAAGTGACAGGCACAATTTTAATACTAGGAATAGAAACAATTTAGATCAACCTCGGTTCAGACTAGCTAAAGTAAATAGTTTGTTTATGGGGTACTGTGTAAAATTTTATAATAAAGTACCGCTAGAGATTCAACAGCTCAATGAATCCAAATTTAAAACATGCATTAAACGCACGCTGTGTAAGCAAGCATATTATAAACTAGAAGATTATATCCTTGATAAAAATGCTTGGATAAATGCCAGTCCTGCTCCACAGCCACAGACAATTTTGTAGGTTTGGAAGAGATGCCATTCCCCCTTTTTGTTGTTTTCTAAATACCTATTCCTTTTTTATTTTATTTGTTTATTTCAACGTTGTGCACAATATTTTGCAATAGTATTGTATAATAATAATAATAATCTCTTTATTCAAGTAACCATGACTCAATAATGTTAGAAATACTTAAAATTATGTTAGTAACATTTAACAGTTAAGTGAAATGTTAAGTCTCACTCTCTCTCTCTCTCTCATGTCAACCAGTCTTTTTTTTTAATAATGTAAAAGCACTTTTCAAGTTTGTGAATGTGAGGCACTATGGACTATAGTTTTTATATATATATATATATATATATATAACTTGTTTGACATTGCGAGATTGGCAGTTGACAGGCACAATTTTAATACTAGGAATAGAAACAATTTAGATCAACCTCGGTTCAGACTAGCTAAAGTAAATAGTTCGTTTATGGGGTACTGTGTAAAATTTTATAATAAAGTACCGCTAGAGATTCAACAGCTCAATGAATCCAAATTTAAAACATGCATTAAACGCACGCTGTGTAAGCAAGCATATTATAAACTAGAAGATTATATCCTTGATAAAAATGCTTGGATAAATGCCAGTCCTGCTCCACAGCCACAGACAATTTTGTAGGTTTGGAAGAGATGCCATTCCCCCTTTTTGTTGTTTTCTAAATATTCCTTTTTTATTTTATTTGTTTATTTCAACGTTGTGCACAATATTTTGCAATAGTATTGTATAATAATAATAATAATAATAATCTCTTTATTCAAGTAACCATGACTCAATAATGTTAGAAATACTTAAAATGATGTTAGTAACATTTAACAGTTAAGTAAAATGTTAAGTCTCACTCTCTCTCTCTCTCTCATGTCAACCAGTCTTTTTTGTTAATAATGTAAAAGCACTTTCCAAGTTTGTGAATGTGAGGCACCATGGACTATAGTTTTTTTTTTTTATATATATATATATATAACTTGTTTGACATTGCGAGATTGGCAGTTGAGAATTGTCATGCTCACTCAAATGTCTTGCTGATGGTGGCGCGTGTTGTTGGGTCATTTGGTTCCCTTCAATATGGTTGAGCTAAGTGGGGCTGATGCGCGCGTCATGCTCGTGAACGGGGGCCGTCAGTGGAGACTGGTCATCTCTTAGCTGCCAGTGGGCTTAATTCATTTTTATATTTTAATTAATTTTACATTGTGCTCACATGATAGAAGCAACATAAATATGTAACGAAGAAATGTAACCCATATATTATGATTTTAAAAGAGTGTCCATGGAGTTTCTTGCACGTTCTTCTCCATAGAGATCTACGCTTTGGAACGTGCAATTTAGCTTCACTTTTCATTGAACTGACCGACATTGACTATTCAAAAGTACCAAGTGATGGTTAATTTGAAATAAACGATTTTGATTTTGATTTTATAAAAAAAAAACACTAGGGCCTTGGGGTCCGTGGTCTATTTAAGCCCAAAGAATTGTCATCTAACATACCACTTTGGATAAAAATAGGGGTGTATCCAAGGTATGAAAATAAAAATAGTCCGTCTTATAGATAATAAAAAAAATTAAGACCCGTATTTTAATTTTGTCGAAATCACCAAAAACTACTGAGATATAGCGTATTAAAGTTACGAAGTGGGGGCTAATTACGTCACGCCGTGATATATTTTGTACCACGGCGTGACGTCATGCGACATTTCAAATCAATATATCTTCCTAAGTATTTGGATGAAAGAAAAAATATAAAATACGTGTTCAATATTTTTATAAACCTATCTGGTGGATATTAAACTATTTTTAGGATATACCATAATTAAGAAAAAAATTGACAACGGAATTCTCGCTTCTATTACGCATTGTATTTTTTTTTTTTTTTAATAATTATAAACTAGTGTTTGACTGCAATCCCGCCTGATGGTAAGCAGTGATGCAATCGTTGAGTGTAAAGCGCACTAGTTTATTAAGCCTATTCACTTAAAAAACTTAGGAATAGGAAGGATGACGGCAGTTGAGCGAGGTGATGCAATGTTAAACCCAAGACCAACACGACCAAACGATGCTGCGCTAGAGGGAGATTGATCTGGAGACTCTCCACGACCAAATTCCCGAGACAACAACATTTGGCGCATCGTACCCGCCACACATCGCAACACAACTGCTCAGACCCGTCCTCCGTACGGCTTCACCAGACATCATGCCGGAACACGACGAATCGCTTGGCGGCAAGACTTTGTCTGGTGGGTGGTAACTTCCGCCGGCAGCCGATGTTATGGCCTACCACCGAGAAAAAAGGACAAAATTGTAGTAGCAATGTGGCTTCACATTCAACTTGACTTTAATATATCAATGGCACCGATTCACAAACTAAATAAATTTTAAGTTAAATGTTAAGTTTATTTCTATTTCATTAAGAAAAGGATAGAAGACATCATTTTAGGTTAATCCTATCAATTTAAGATACTCCATAGACATTTTTTTTTTGGTTCATTTCTTTCCGTTCGGGCGAATGGAAAAGGCAAAGGCATAGTACGCCATACAGCCAAGTCTTCAGTAATTTTTTTCTTCATTAAATATCTATCCTAACTTATCCTAATTTATCCTAACTTATCCTAGCATAACTTAACCTAAACTAACTCCTTTCGTTTTACGCGTTTGGACGATAAGGAGCGGTTTAGCGTAAAGACATGATGAGGCCACTATGCTACAATATTTCACTGTTCTTTTTGAATTATTCACTGAATGCACTTTTTACTACATAAATCACGCGTTTTTATTTAGTAAACGACACTATAAATAATTTTAAAAGTCCAATGAAAAATGAGCGTGGCACTCATCTTGACATTCCCGCCAAACCTCCCTCCATAGACAGTTTAGACGCGATTATAAACATGGCGACCAAAAATACGCCAATTTACGTCAGGAGCGGTCTAATTTGACAGGTCTAAACTGACATTTTATCTTCTGTCCTTTGTGTAATGAAGTAGAAGGAAAAAGATGCACTGAACTTAATTTAATTTAGTTTGTGAACAAGGGAATCAGGGCCAAACAGTAGCGTAGCTAGGTGACCAAGGGCCCTCGGCCAAATTAAATAATGGGGCCCCACTGCTATCTGTGTAAACTGATTAGGTTTTATGAAATAAAAATATGAAATATACAAATACTGTAAAAATGTTTATCTACTCTCATATCAAAAAAATAAAAATATAAAACCAAAAAGGAGTTTATATTGACGTACTTTACCAATAGTATATCGAAAGGAAATTAAAAAATTAAATTATAACATTATTTCTCTAAGAAAATAATGTTATAATATTTTTTTTTTTCATTACGTACAAACCATAGACAGCCATTGATATAATATTAAACTAAGGTAGATAAGTCACTAGCGCATTGAACTTGAAGCGTACAAAATATAATATCTGTTTAATATTATATCAATGTAGAAAGTATTATTTCATTACCCGACTACGGCAAAGCAAAAGGAGGGTTATGATTTTGACAGGCTATGTATGTATGTATGTATGTATGTTCATCTGTTCCCTCGTAACTTCTAAACTACTTATTCGAATTCGATAAATGACATATCATTAGAAGCGTCTTAATTGTCTGCTGGTTATAGGCTATATGGAGTTTCACAAAGTCTAATGTGGCGCCCTCTAACGGATAAAATATACAGAGTAAAAAAATAAAGTTAAGATAAATATGCCGTGTTTGGTATCATTTGAAAGGGCTTTACTTGTACATTTTGAATATATATATATATATATATATATATATAACTAGCATTTGCTTGTGACACTACCTGTATTCATGGGCTGATTGCATATAATTCACATCTTTTCGTTCATCGATAGCTTCTTTACTACTTATCAGAATAAGACCACTGCAGAACCATTAGAAGGGCCTTGATATTCTGTCGGTTATGAGCTATAAAGCTTGTCACCAAATTTAGTATTACGCCCTCTAGCGGACAAAAAGTTCTATGTTAATACAAAATTAAAATAAATATACCGTATTTGGTATCATCTGAAAGAGCTTCATGAGTACTTTATGTTTGTACATAATCCCTAGTAATGCTTCGTAGAAATTTGAATGTAAACCAGGGTTTGGTAAACGGAGCGATGGGAGTGGTGAAGGCCTTCGAATGGCCTGCTCTTCGGCGCGATCAGTTGGAACAGGAGAACAGCCAAGCGCTGTTCTCATACAATTTGACGACGCATCCATAAAAGCAAATATTAACGGACTTATCAAAATCGAGCCTTGCCTCACTGAATTTGACGGCCATGGACACAGTAGACTCTACCAAGATGTCTTCGTTGTAAATTGACAATAATGTCTTACAATACTATTCTGAAGTATGCAATATTCACTATGTAGAGAAAAATTTTCATGTTTGGAAAGGCGTAGTCACACGTTACATATACCTACCTACCGTAGCACTTTGATAACGTGTGACTGCGGTTTTCCAAACATGAAAATTTATCTCTACATAGTGATTATTGCATACTTCAGAATAGTATCATTATTGTCAATTACAGAACATCTTGGTAAATCTACTGTGTCCATTTACTTGCAACTACATTAGCAACTTTGTTCAGTTCAGTATTCTGAAAATCTTGTTTTATACTTTTTCAGCGTCGTTTTTGTCGTAGTTGGGTTTTAGTTTTTTTACATTTTTTTATCTGCTTTTTATCATGCGCTGTGATGCAGGGTGCAGTAGTGTTAACATTTTGTATATTACAATTATGAAACTGAATAAATGGAATTGTGTTGCGTTGGCGTTAGACGCACTGAGATTAGATAAAGTAGTGTATGAAACTGTACATAATTAGGTATTACACACTCGTGTGATACTATTAAAAAACTCGCTTCGCTCGTTTTTTAAACTCACACTCGTGCTTAATACCCCTCATTATGTAGCAGTATCATAAACTACTATTGTGCACTGCAGGCAGGTAATAAAAATATTGAATAGTAACAACCTATTATAACAATCCATTCTTAGTGTAGGTTTGGCTAATAAAACGAAATAGAGAAGTTTCAAGGATCTATTACATAAATCTCGGGCCTACCAACTGACTAAATAACAATTATACATATTTCTTTTTCCTAGCTGTAGTTTTTGCAAAAGTATCAATGACTTCATTTAAATCCAGGCTTGCAGCGGTTTTATTTTCAATTGCTATTAGCGATAAATGTCGGAGTCGAGTTTGGCCCATCTTATTTCTTAAATAATTTTCTGTTATTTTTAGTTTGCTAAATGACCTTTTAGCTGCTGCAGAAGTAACAGGTAGTATATTATTATTTCCTTAAATATTGGTGAACAGTCCATGCTTGAGCTAGTTGTGGTAAAACTAGGTGGTAAATATTAATAAATTGTAGTGAAAAAGTAGGGCCTATTATATCTGAATATTTTCTTTGAACTTCGTCCGATTCTTCAGTGCATTTTTATAGTAGATCCCAACGTTTGATGCTGTTTCCGAAAAAGTTATACAAATTTTGCATGCTTGCAAATAAATCTGTATTTCCACGCAACTCAAGAAGTTGACGTTTTTCGTTATCACTTAATATTTTGTTCGTGAAGTTTCCCAAATCATAAGAAGATTTATCGTACACATTTTTGAAAAATTTAGAGGTCTGTGGTTCCTCCAAACTCTTCGCTCGTGTGTCATGCAAACATCCTCCACGTTGACATGATCGGCGGCGGAGTAATCTTCAACTCTAATATTAGTCGAATCTTCTACAGTTGGCTTCTCAACCAACAATGCAGTTACCACATTATTTGAGTCACTATCAATAGAAATATTTTAGCCAGATGCACTTGCAGAAGTCTGACTAAACAAGTAGGTAGCTACGCCACTGGGCACATTCATCATTCATTCATTCATTGGGTCATTGTCAGCCCTCGCGTAGGAAATAACTTACTTTATACCTACTACCTTGACTATCTACCGACTAGACGTGGATAAGTCAATGTAGACTAAACTAGCGCATTTAGCGCTATTGACAAGTGGTTGTTCCGAGTCTGGCTGTTTGTGTATGTGAGTTTTTTTTAAAGGCACCCACGATACAGGAGAAATTTCTAGAGTACGGCAACGTACTGCATAAAAAAAAACAAATAAAAAATAATACACCGCATGGGTCCACATGGTTCTCGAGTGGCGACCACGCACCGGAAGACGCAGCGTGGGTAGGCCCCCGACAAGGTGGACCGACGACCTGGTGAAGATCGCGGGAAACCGCTGGATGCGGGAGGCGCAGGACCAGTCGTCGTGGAGAATCTTGGGGGAGGTCTACGTCCGGCAGTGGACGTCTTTCGGCTGAATCATGATGATGATGATGATTCATGATCCACATGCATACTTGCCCCTACTCACATTGTCAACCATAGTGGATAAAATAAAATATACGTGTCTAGTATTTTGTGGAAATCTGACTGACGGACTAATTAGTTTTATTTAGTCAAATACCCTATTATAAAAAACAAAAATTGAAGTAAAGCACATGCTCGGGCTCAAATTTACGACCTACAATTCTTAAGTCACGGCCGTTACCACAACGCTACTACTGTTTCCGTCTAGTATGATACCTACTGAGATTGAAGAGTTTGCATTTTCTATTAAATAAATATTAAATTATTTCTCTAGACAGATGTCTGTTTACAGGTGTCGGATATAAAGATATTTTAAGGAGAATTATTAATTGTAAGTTCAGCATTAAACAAAGATTTTATTAAATTACCTAGTATCCTGAGCATATTTTAGAAGCTTTTTTTTTATTTTTTTTTTATTTTTTATAATATAAACTAGCGCTTGACCGCAATCCTGCCTGATGGTAAGCAGTGACGCAATCGTAGCTTCAGAATATTTTGAATTTGTGATTTCCTCTTTCACCTAATATGCTTGGAATACGGTTAGTTATACAAGTAGAGTGTAGATGATTTGTTTATATTTCCGATTTCTCACATGATATCTGATAGATTGATATCTTTTCGAAAATGGTTGAGCTTTTCAACTAACTCAGTCTCCACGTTTTCTCACGTTTGTCCAGCATTGAAGACAAATTGGACCGCTTTCTGCAGAAATGATCCAACCCACAAAGTCGACATTTTCGATATTTTGTGACGTATGTACTCCAAATAAGTTATATTTTGACATATCAAAGACTCAGAACTCTGTGTTAAATATTAAAAAAAACCTTATGATCCAACCCACAGCTGTTATGGCAAATATCATTCTTTATAATGCATGAGTCATCATCATCATCTCAGCAGCATCCGAAGCTTTTTCAGCTTTGTAGTCTGAGGTCCGCTTTACCAGTCTAACTCCTGATTTTGGCAAAATTTCAATTTTTTTCGTGAAGCGACTGCTGTCTGACCTCCACAACCCGAAGGCCACATCGAAGCATTGCATGTTTGGATTTTTGAGGGCTCCAACAACCCGTAACGACTGCCACTAGATGTTTGTATGGCAACCGGGACCAACGGGTTAACGTGCTTTCCGAGGCACGACCAGACCACTGCAATTATTCATATTCATGCATACAAATATTTGCACTGTGCGGGTATCGAAACCGCGCCTCCTTGCGCAGCAGCCGCGTCCGCTACCGCTAGGCCACGGAGGCTTTATAATGCATGAGTGTTTCAAGATAAGATCATTTATTTGTATAAACACGTGTATGTTAAGACGGAGAAAATGTCAATACAGTTCAACATGCTTTGCCGTGGATGGCGTACAATATTATCTAAAACATTTAATTTGAAAAATATACAAAAGAAAAAAAAATAAAACATTCAATTCATTAACAGTTAAAACACAACAGTCAAAAAAAAATAAGTAGTCAAAATTTAACTACAATGAATACAGGAATTAGTCAAAATTAAATTACAGTCAATATAGAAAAAAATCACAGAATTCAATTACTTACAATTAATACAGACAATAGTTAAAATTCAATCAATTTAATTCCAGTCAATACAGAAAAATAGTATATTAAGTATGTAATTGAAATTAAATGTAAAGATTCAAAATTTATCGTTTAAAAACTCCATAACATTATATTAATTTTAAGACAAAAGCAATTTTTTTAGTTCACTTTTAAATTAATTAATGTAAGACAAGACTAAAGCAATATTTTATCTTCTGTCCTTTGTTTTAACGGAAAAGTGTAACTAAAATTGAGTTTTGTTTTTGAACCAGGGTATCGGTGCCATTATTATTATAACCTCAGCCTCAAGCCGCCGCAGGAGACGCCCTGACTGGGAGGCAACATCGAACTCCCGGCCACCGTAGGCGCCGGCTTGCGGGCGGCGAGCGATGGGCAGCTCGCCGCCGGGTAAGGGCCAGGCCCGAGTCGACGAAGCGTTGTGTTTCACACGCGTCTTAAAGAGATGTCAGCACATCGTGACGGAGTCGAGGATCGAAGCGTCCTGGGTCAGGGTCGCGGGTTGGTTAAAAAAGAAACCGTGGTCCTGGTCTACAGGCAATTGAAGGAACACGGGTGGGTTTTACTCAGTATAAGTATGACACGACCTTCCGCTCCGCCCAGAGCGGGAGAGCTCATTTAATGATTTCCCATCCAAAACAAAAACAGCCTGGTTTTCAAAACCATTACTAAACAGCTAAACCTATATATAGGAAGTCAAGCTATACTTTGATTGGTCATTATTTTTATTATAGGAATTTCAAACGGCCATGTCGCTAAGTAATAACTACTTCACTGCTGGTTAGGCTACGTTTACCCCAGTTAATTCATTGATGGGTCTTTACATACGAAGACCCCTCCATGCTTCGGTAAACACGATAAGTCTTAGTTACGGGTCGTCGGAAGCCCGAATGTCTGACTACCAACCGGTCTAATCAAGGGGCTTCGTGTAATACGAAGCCCCTTGATTAAATGGGTTGTGGGAGGTCAGATCAGTAGCTCATCGTAAAATACTGATGTTCAGTTAAATCGGGTTGGAAGCCGACCTCAAAATAGTTATGAAAAGGCTAGCTATTTAGGATCAGTGCTTTTTTATTTCATTAATAAAAGGACAGCAGATAAAAAGTTAGTTTAGACCTGTCAAATTAGTGCGCTCCTGACGTAATAGACGTCGCCATGTTTAATCGCTTCTAAAATGTCTATGGAGTATCTTAATTTGACAGGATTAAACTAAAATGTTATCTTTTATCCTTTTCTTAATGAAATAGATAGAAAAAGATGCAGTTAGCTTAAAATTAGTTTAGTTTGTGAACAAGAGAATCGGCGCCATTTTGGCGTGCTCTTGAACTCGCTTCATTTATAACACTGGCTTTCATCTGCATCAAGTTACACTACATAGCATACTCTTTTTTTTAACAATTATAAACTAGTGCTTTACCACAATCTCGCCTGATGGTAAGCAGTGATGCAATCGTTGATGGTAAAGCGCACTATTTTTTTTATTTTTTGGGACAAAACCCGCCACACTGTTCCCAACCCACTGCAACTCCTGAAAGCCAGAATCAACAGTGGAGACCGCCAGAAAAACGCCGAGCAATGAAGCTCGACGAGTCCCGGAGAAACGTTTCAACTGTCTTGGGTCCCGCAACGAAATTAATCAGAAAAGAATAGCGGAGGAGTAAGAAAAAAGATATTTTTTCCACTTCCCTCCATAATAAGCAGGAGACAGAATAGAACTAGGCCAATCGGCACAAAGGGACATTATTGCAACTGGGAGAAGCCCAGATTGCCAAGCACCACGGAATAACATTTGATCAAGTTAATGGGTCCTAAGTAGGTATTTGCTGTTACAATTGATTCCAATAATAGGTATGGCAAAAGCGCCTGAACGCACGGAAATTAGTTCTAGTTTCAACAAGGTCCGTATAATAAACAACTCCGGATGTAACTTGTACACTATCCAACATAATATTGCGTTCATTCTGCCAAAGAATACACTCCCACAAGATGTGATGTGCGGACTGTTCAAATTCACAGTTCGATGTAGAACACTGACACAAAGGCGAAGGAACAAGTTTAAAAGAATACAGTTTACTTTTAAAGTTGCCATGACCTGTGAGAAATTGGGCAACGCAGTGGTCAACCTCCAGCCATGTCTTAGCCAGCCGATCGCCAACGGATGGAAAGAACAGATGGAGGTGCCATCCCTTGATGGAATTATCCCACCTACTTTGCCATTCGGATAAGAGGTCCTCCCAGACGTCAGTCTGAGGTTTAAATAATCTAGAAATTCTATTGAGGTCGCGTTGTGTAACAAAGTTAGTGTCCATGGCCTCCCCCCTCGCGGAGTAGTACATTGAAGCACGTCGCTGTACTTCAAGATCGACTGGAAGTACACCTGCCAGAACGGGTAAGGCTTCAGTACTGACTGTTCTATACGCCTTGCATAAAAATATCAATGCCAAACGTTGGCTTTGAAGCAGTTTACGTCGCGCCGCCCCTATGCTGGCCCTATCGGCCCAAACAGGTGCACCGTAGCACATACATCCTAAGTAGGTAGCTCCATATATAGTTTTTAAAGTTAGGAATGATAGACCCCAAGTTGCTTTGGGTATTCTAGTTAGGGCATAAAAGTTCCTTTTAGCTTTTTCGCCAACTATTTTTATATGTTCGATAAATGAAAAATTCCTTTCTAAGATCATACCAAGGTAGCATACGGATTGCTGTTTTTTAACGGGAACGTTATTAAATTTAATAGTAGGCAATGATTTAAGATTACCTTTTAGTAGAAGTTGATAGGTTTTAAGCGGCGCAAACGCTAGGCGGTAACGATCACCCCACTGAGATATTAGATTTAGGCAAGTATGGGCCAAGTTCTCAAGTCCGGCTCGGGTACTTGACTGAATAAGCAGTAGGCCATCGTCCGCGTAACCAGTAAGTGAACAGCCGCAAGGAAGCGGGATCGCGAGAAAATCATCAAAACCCAAATTCCATAAATAAGGACCGACAACTGAACCCTGAGGACATCCCATGGTTAGTGCTTTAGTACTAGAAAAATGACCGAGCTTAAGTACCGCGGAACCGTTTATAAAGTACGAGTAAACGAGATTATATATGTTTCTATAGCAACCGCGGTTTTTTAATTTTAACAACAGCGCACTAGTTTATTAAGAACCTATTTTCTCAAAAAACTGAGTGAATAGGAAGGAAGAAGGTAAGCGAGGTGATGCAATCTTAAACAACACGACCAACGATGCTGCGCCAGAGGGAGATTGATCTGGAGACACTCCACGATAAAACTCCCGACACAACATTTGATGCATCGTACCCGGCACATATCGCAACACAACTGCTCAGACGCGTCCTCCATACGGCTTCACCAGACATCATGCCGGATCGCGACGTATCGCTTGGCGGCAAGACTTTGACTCGTCCTGCAATCCGTATTAGTTTACCCCGCCACGTCCAAGATTTATTAAATAGACTGCAGTTTTTTGTTCATCTCTTCAAGTTCATTACAATAACAGTAAAAAGTTTAGTTATTTATTTTAGAAATTAACTTTAATTTTAAGATTTATTATTTTTCAGAGTTTATTTGATTCCATATTTAGTTGTTTTTGTATTAAGTTTTATTGATGTAAACGGCTAAAAGACTTTGAATACAGGTCAGAAATAAATATTAAAAAAAGTTACACTATAAACCGACCCGACCCCAACATAGTTGTATAAAGGTTAGACTGATGAACGTTCCACGCTTAAAAGACAACTGTGTACACTTTTAGATTTTTCCACTAGACTTAATTCCACCCGTGCCTGCTTCTGAGCATCGGTGGGATTGGGCGGCGTGAAACTGTCCTCCGCAACCGAAGACGCACGTGTAGGCTCGTGAAGGCTTCCTTTTTTTTTTTTTTCGGGGTGGAAATCCTCATAGGATGTCCGCCGCCCTAGGGTGGGCGACGGGGTCTGTCAGACTTTTACTGACTAAAACCACCCCGGTGTCTCTTCTGTCACGAGCGCGCGTGGGGCCGCGGGAGTCTAAATTCTTCCGCAGCCCCACACTCTCGTGCTGGCCCGGTCTGTCCGAGCCTCGTCTCCGGCACGGGGTAGTGGGGTGTTAAGCTACCCCGTGCATCGCCTCAGAGGCGCGCGCTGACACTCGCGCGCGCCTCCGCCTCGGGGTCCATCGAATAGGGGGCGGGGACTTCCCCATGTCCCTCGCCCCTGGACCCATTCATGGGGGGCGGAAGAGGGCGTTGTCCGCCCTTCTTCGGCGCCCGGTGCGTCTTCTGCGGCCCGGGAAGGGAGTTGAGATCTCTCTCTCCCGTTCCGCAGCTTCCTTCTGCGACATCACGTCCTCGCAGAAGGACACCACCGCGTCCCACGACTCTGCGCTGCCGGCCATCCTCCGCACTACTGTCGGCAGCGTCAGGTCGCTTCCTACTTCATTTGTGAGGACACGGCGCTGCTCCTCCCAAGCTAAACACTCGGAGAGCGTGTGCTGCGCCGTGTCCTCCCCGCATTGGACGCAGTGGTGGCACCGAGCGTCCGGCTCCCTGCCTAGGCGACACAGGTACTTGCCGAAGCAGCCGTGCCCCGACAGCACCTGCGTCACCCTGAACGACAGGGAGCCGTGCCTTCTCCCGAGCCAGTCGTCGAGTACTGGCCGGATCGCCTCGACGGTAGCGAGGCCGGCGGTAGGGCGCATAAGCCTCTGCCGCCAGTCCGCCACCAGGACCTGACGGAGCTCCTCTCGGCGCAGCTCGATCTGCCGCTGCGCCGGACTGGAGCCCCGTGTCCGCTCTTCCTCGCGCCATCGGTACAATGACGCGAGTACTTTCGCCTCTAGGTCCCAGGGCGGGGATCCGGCCAGGACGCAAGCCGCCTCGTAGGAAATCGTGCGATACCCGCGGACGACCCTGACGGCCATCGCCCTCTGCGGCTTGCGCAGAATGGCGAGTGTTCCGGCCGTCAGGTCCATCGCCCACACAGGGGCCCCATACAGGGCCATGGACCGCACGATTCCCACGTATAACCGCCTACAGGCGGCGCTCGGGCCCCCCATGTTGGGAAGCAACGTTGACAGCGCGCCTGCTGCACCCATCAGCTTGGGCGCCAGCCGCCGGAAGTGGGGTCCGAATTCCCATCGGCTGTCGAGCACCAATCCCAGATACTTCATGGTGGACTCGACAGCTATCCGGGCACCACTGACCACGATATGTGATCCCGGCGCCGGCGCACGCCGGGGGCCATGGAATACCATGGCCTCCGACTTGTCAAGGGCCACCTCCAGGCCCAGGCGCCGGATGCGGGTCACCACCTGTGACACCGCAGCCGTGGCTATCAACGTCGCTTCCCTGTGCGAGCTCCCCCGGGCAGTGACAAGCGTGTCGTCCGCATAACACGTCAAGTCGGCGCCCGACGGAAGCTCGCCTCTCAGCACCCAGTCGTAGCCGATGTTCCACAGGAGCGGTCCCAAGACCGATCCCTGTGGAACACCGCACGACATTTGGTGCCGACCGGCACCGTCACGTCCCCGATAGATGACGCATCTATCCTCCAGATAAGCCCCTACTATGCGGCGGAGGTAGGGAGGCACCCGATGGTATTTCAGGGCCTCCCTAATACAGCTCCAGGGTAGGGTGTTGAAGGCGTTGGAAATGTCTAAAGACACCGCCAACACCACCCCACCCCGGGATACCGTATCCTCCGCCAGGGCTCTCACGCGCATGATTGCGTCTATGGTGGAGCGCCCCCGACGAAAACCGAACTGGTTGTCGTCCAGGTTCGGCCCGTCTCCGCACAAGTGGCCGACGAGGCGATCCGCGATTATACGCTCAAAAAGTTTGCCCGCCTCGTCGAGCAGCACTATGGGCCGATACGCGGACGGCGAGTCCGCGGGGCGCCCCTCCTTCCTGAGCAGGACCAGCTTCCCCTCCTTCCACACACTGGGAAACTGACCCTGCCCGAAGCATGCCGTGAAGAGCCCCCTCAGCTGGGGCTCTAGCTCCTTCAGAGCCAGGACGAGAGCTCGGCCAGGAACTCCGTCGGGTCCGGGCGCTTTATTCTTGGCCCGGAGCCGCGACACGGCCGCTCCCGTCTCTGCTTGCGTCACCTCGGGGACATCGGTGCCCTCCTCTTCTGGAGAGTCTGTGGCTGAGGGTGAGACCATCGCCGGGGGAACATGTCCCGCCCGCTCAGGGAAGAGGGTGGATACCACCGCCTCTAGCAGCTGGGGTTGCATACTTTGCACCAGTGGGGGCGCCCAGGGACGCAACTTGCCCCGTACCCAACGGTAGGGGCGCCCCCACGGGTCCCGATCTAGGGACCCCAGCAGCTCTTCCCTGGCCCGCGACTTAGAGTCGCCGATGGCCAGCCACAGAGTCTCCTGGGCCGCGCGGTACACCCCATACCGCGCGGCTTCCTCGACGGGATCCCGTCGACGTCGTCTCCGGTAGCGCGTGTACTGGCGGCGAGCCGCGACGCACTCGACGCGCAACCGCGCAAGGTGGTCGCTCCACCAATACACGTTGCGCCTTGCGGACTGTTGGCGGACGCGGGGCATGGACGCGTCACAGATCTGGGTCATAAACAAAACGGTAAATTAAAAATGAAAAAAATTAAATTATCTTCTTTTTTGTGAAAAATCAACATTTATTATGTGAAATAGTAAAATAATCATACTGTCCACAAAATCAGAGATCAAAACCTTATTTTCATGAAAATATGTGACATTTTGGTTTTTATATGTCCACCGAAAATACCAAATAATCCACAGAAAAGTTTAAAATAGACCTTTTAATCAACAAAATGAACTCTAACACTTTGTAACCTTAAGAACAAAAACAAATACGTTGTACTTTACTTCTTCATATTAAAAATAAAACAAAAGGTCCAAAATAATCAATCCAATAAAATAAAACTTTTACGTCCACAGAAATGACGTCTTTTCTGTTATCATAATTACTGTATCGTTGGCGTTAATGTAGGACTTTTCGAAGTTTTATTAGAGACTAAAAAATGTAGGTAATCAGTTGATTTGGAACTAAAACAGATATGTTATTGTTTTTAAATTATTCAGACAGAACATAAAAAGGGTGTATTGAATTTCTTTTATAATTGTGTCCTGTGAAAAAATGTTTCTATATTGAATTTACAAGATTCTGCACTACCTTTTAAATGAAATTTAGGAAAGTTTTTTTGCCTACGATATTTCTATAATGATCAAGATAAAAACTAGTAGCAAAATAAAAGATGGTGCTTACGTAGCACTTTAAAATATGAATTCCTCATCTTCACTGTATGTGTAAAGATTCATGAACGGTTTCTTAGGTTGTTACTGAAAGAGAACTAAGTCTTATTCGTCTTACATAGCGCAGAGGAACTAAAATATCTGAATCATCCGAATCTGAATTAATGGAATCTGAAACAAGTCTCAATCTTTTGTAAGGACGAGCAGAGAAATTTTGGAAAACTCCTTCTTCCTCTGTGACTTGAATTGACCTTTAAGATTCTGTAGAAGCATCAGGTGTGGTTATATTTCGGGAGTGCTTGGTCTTCCAGGTTGAACACTTACCTATTTGTTTGATTTCAAAATAAGGACAAATTATCGTTGGTGCGCAAGACAGACAACTTAGTCTTCTTGCATTTAATGTATTTATTCATTCTCTGCCTATGAAATTGGAAATAAAATGAAACATTTATTTATTACGGTACTGAGTTGTTGGTCCATCGCTTAATTTAGTAGGTAAGTAACTCTGACAAGTTTGGACTTATTTCTTCGATTTTTTGTAAGACAGAACCAAGATGAGCACATATTATTACAGGTATAATTAGAAGGAAGGGGGTGAAATTAAGGCTATTGATCAATGTTCTCCTAGACAACAGCGTCAAATTAGGAAAATGTGGCGACATGACTCTTTAATGATAAATGTTCATCTTAATCCTGTAGGTATTTCTGTTCTTTTTATACTTCTGTCTTTCTTGCGTATCTCTTCAGCAGCATCGCTCAGTTTTGCACGCGCTCTCCGCATACTCTTTTTTTTTTTGTTCTTGACGCCTAATCTTCTTTTCTTCATCAGTTAGATGCCTAATTTTACTTGTTCTAGGCGAAATTGCTGAAATTGAAATCATAATCCACATATATGTACATGTACCAATTTCAGCATTAACAAGCGAGTAGCAAGCAAGCAAGCGAGAACAAGATAATAAGTACTTTTTTTTAAATGTAACTTAATAGATAATGTTTGTCAAAAATAAGTATAAATACTATTTAGCGTCAAAGCGGGAGTGCAGGCAATGCATAAGTACCAAGCTAAACCTAGCAGCACAAGTTTTTTAATGTTGATAGTGTCATAAAAAGTATAAGTCGGAATAGGGAGTCACTTTTGTGGACGTGGTCTATTCCGTGGACATTGTGTCCACCGAAAAGTTTGTCCACGGAAGGGTTAAATTAACTAATATTATCATCCAAACCTCAAACTTTTGAGGTTACAATATGGCGCACGTGGTTTTTGCAAATAGCCTCTCATATTACAGCACGTTAATCGATATATGGATTTTTTATGCCAGTACTTACCAAAATATGAATGGAACAGAAAAGGTGCACGATCTTTTACACAAAAGTAAAACAACACTTGTTTATAAATTTTTCAAAAACTTTGCCAAGGGGCGCTGACGGGTGTCATTTAAAATTTTTGCTCGTTTTGATAGCTCTATAATGTTGCCAACCAAATTAAATAAACTAAGGCTGCGTTGCATTTCACATATATTGAATATTCAATTTAGTTGGACCACGGAAGGGGTCGCAAAATTGGTAACAACATGTTTATGTCTTATAATTCATTTGTATTGTTTGCTGATTTTTCCTAATAACGTAAAATGAGAACTGTAACATGTAAGTAATAAACATGTAGGAAAATATATTCACATTTTTATTTTCAAGTATTTTTAATCTTTAAGCAAACCTATGAAACTAGGTTGGGCACGGCCCACAGAAGGGGATCTAAGTCTCACTTTACTTTTAATATTTTAATGTAAATATAATATAACTAGGATATTTTATCGTAAATGACTAAAACAAATAAACAGTTAATTTATTACAGTAAAATATTAATGTATAAAGTATGAATTAATATATTTTTTTAAAAGGCACAATTTTTTTGTGTGTTTTGTTTATGACCCATCTGCGTCATCGCCCCGCGAAACCGCAGCGCCTCCGCTTCGACGTCGACGGGGCCGTCCGTCGCCGACTCCCAAATCCAGGACTGGACTATGGCAGCTTCCTCGAGTAGTTCCCTGTCGAGGCGCTTAAGCGCCCAGCGCGGGCCGTCGTTAATCGGGGCTCTTGGATGGCGGCCGCTCGCGGTCTGGGCGGAGACGTCGAACCGGATATAGCGATGGTCCGACAGCGTCTCCACCTCCACGGCGACACGCCAATCATGGACACGGCTGGCGACAGAGGGGCTAGCGAAAGTAACGTCCACTATCGACCCGCCCCTCTGCCGCACGCACGTGTATACAGAGCCCCGATTCAGGACGACCAGACCGGTCGTCACCACCCACTCCGCAAGCACCTCACCCCGAGGGTCCGTGACCGGAGATCCCCACACCGATGACTTGGCGTTGAGATCCCCGAGCACTAGAACGGGACGAGGGTGATAGCGGCCTACGACGGCGCCCAACTCGACAAGGAACCCCTCGAAGTCGGCGAGACTCTTGTTGGGGGAGAAATACGCCCCAACAATGACGATGCCGCCCGAGACCGCAGCAACCCAGCCGCGGCCCCGGGACGGGTCGATCAGAGTCCCGCCAATAATGGCTACCGAGCCGTCAATGCATCCGAGCCAGTCGCCACGGGCGGGGATGAAATACGGCTCGGCGACCACAGCCACTTGGATCGACCACTGCGCCATGCTCTGGAATAAAAGATCCTGAGCTCTGGCGCAGTGATTGATGTTGCCCTGGAGGAAACGGAGTTGTGCCATTATTGACACTCCATTCCCTCGGCAACGGTCTTGGGCCGGGAGTCGGCCGCGGAGCTGTTAGCCTGCGGGGGAGGCGAGATTTCCCCAGCAGGCTTAGAGCTCCTCTTCTTCTTTTTGGTGGCCTTCTTGCTGGCAGGCGTGCCACAGGCCCCTCCACCCACTCTGTGTCCCGCTGGCTTCCCTGCAGCCGAGCATAAGCTGCAGTTGAGCGCCGCGGAACACTGGGCCGCCTTGTGGCCGGGCTGACCGCAGCGATAGCAAAGATCGCTACGGTCCACCTCAGCGGTGCATTTGGCCCGGACGTGCCCCTTCTCCAGACACCGGAAGCACCGCAAAGCCCGGGGCTGCAGGAGTTTAACCCTCGCTGCAACCCAGCCTACCAGCAGTCTGCCACTTGCGGCGATTTTATTCGCCGACGCCACAGGGCACCGAACCCAGACCGCACCGAGTCCGGTGGCGTCGGTGCGAATATCGCCGGCCCGCACCTTGCCCGGCGGACACTCTCCGCTTCGAGCAACGGCCGCCACCACCTCCTCAGGAGTCACGGACTCGTCCAGACCGGCAATCCGCATCTCTGCGGTTTTTTCCGGCCTGGAGATCCGGACGTCCTCAGGGTTGAGGACCTCCCTCAGCTTGGCAGCCAGAGCGTCCGCCTTCTCGGCATTGCCGCTCGCAGCACCAGCCACCTCAAACAGCTGCGCACCCGTGGCAGCATGTCTGATGGTGACGGACTGAAGGCCAAGATCCGACAACTTGATCCTGGCCTTGGCCTCGGTAAGGACCGAGCGGTACGTTATGCCGCGCCCCGCAGCGCCACGCTGAAGCGTGAGCGTCACGGCCTCGGAACGCGGGGCACGCACAGTCGGTCCCTTGCGACCGCTTTTGCGGCCGCCTTTGCCAGTCCGCCGCGCAGCCTCCGGAGCCGCCTTTGCAGTTTGACCGGAGGTGCGCGCTGGTGCTGCTGAGGCCGCCTTGGCGGCCTTAGCGGCTTTGCGGGCCTTCTTGCGGCCCACGACTGTCGCCCAGGTCTCACCCTTAGACCCGGCCGGCGTGGGCTTATCGATCGCTGGAGCTCGCTGAGGAGCAGTTCCCGGCGTCTCCTCAGCCCTTCGCCGTTTGTCGGCCGCTAGGGGCGGGCGGAGGTTTTCCTCAGGGAGGCGCCGAGAAAGCGCCTCAAGTTGGGCTTTGACCATGCTCCCGCACTGGACCATGCACATACGGACGATGCGCTCAAGGCACTATGCGCTCAACTCATCGCCCGCAAGTGCCGGTCTTGGTGCGGGAGCCGGGGCCACTTCGGAAGCGGCATCGGCGGGCGTGTGTCGCTGCTGCTGCTCGCTCAGCGCAGTGACTTGTCGCCGGAGGTCCTCTAGATCATTCCGGAGGCGGCTGTTCTCCTCCTGCAACTTCACGACCTCGTCTGAGGCCGTCGAGTTAAGCAGGGTGCCAACCGCCTCCTTGATGTCCGCGGCAGCCTCTTTGAGACCGCGAATGAAGGTGCTCTTCAGGTTGCCAGATTTTGTGGCAACCTTCAGCACCAAATCCACCCCGTCTAAGGCAAGCTGGCTTAGGGCCACCGCCGACGGTTGCCCCCCTTCCGCCGATAGAGCAGCGCGTCGCTCTCGAGCGCGTCGGGCCATTTCCGACACTTCGTCGGCCGCGACGGCTTTGCGCTGCTCCCTCCTGGCGGCATTGAGCTCCGCCTTCGAGCTCCCTAACGAGGTGCCACTCTCGCCACCAGGGTCCTCCGAAGTGACCCCCATGTCACTTTCTGCCTCGCCGGCCGCCGGGGCACGCACAAACCCACCCTGTGTGTCCCTCCGCGGCCGCGAAGCAGTCACCCCTCTCGAATTTTGCCGACCTCTCCTCACGGTCGGCACCTTCGGGGCCGGCAGGCCTTCCTCTTCCGAGGTCACCTCCCGTGAAGGCTTCCTGATCCAATCTGCAGTTTATGCTGAATTCCTTGTTATCTAATTCGTCTATTATCTTGGAGCAAACTTTTCACTGCTTGCACTTTTTTCTTCTGTAACAGCCGTCAAAGGGCGAGCGTTTCTTTCTTCATGCCCCAAAGTTATTCGCCCGCGCTTAAATTTTCTCGGTGGTAAGCAACAACATCAGCCGCCGGCATAAGTTACCACCCACCAGACAAAGCCATGCCGCCAAGCGATTCGTCGTTTTCCGTCATGATGTCTGGTGAAGCCGTACGGTGGACGGGTCTGAGCAGTTGTGTTGCGATGTGTGCCGGGTACAATGCGCCAAATGTTGTTGTGTCGGGAGTTTGGTCGTGGAGGGTCTCCAGATCAATCCCCAGGTCGCAGCATCGTTGGTCGTGTTGTTGTATTAAACATTGCATTACCTCGGTCAACTGCTGTCTTCCTTCGTATTCATTCAGTTTTTTTTTTTGAGTGAATAGACTTAATAAGCTTGTGCGCTTTACCATCAAAGATTGCATCACTGCTTACCATCAGGCGGGATTGCAGTCAAGCACTAGCTTATAATTATTTAAAAAAAAAAAACTGCATCTCCACTCCCTCGCCATAAAACCTACACCTGCACAAAGAAAATGGGTAAATAAACAATAGGTTTGTGAACTAACCAGATTGCGGACAGTCCACACGTTTACATAAGACCAGGTTCCTCCCGGTACGCCTTAACTTAATTATCAAAGACGCTGTGTCTCAAACTTGTCTATGGTACGGCTTATTAGTCGTACAATGTACAGTAGTACAATGGTGTTGAGAAAAGTACACGTTTCATCAGGCTCAGAAAGGGATGCAGCGATGAGAATTCTTCTTAAAGGATTGACCCACAATCGCAGTAGTCGGTAAAAAATGGGAAAGAGGGAATGCGTATTGATCCTTGCCCTGAAATGAGATAACACGGGCTTATAATATAATCAAAACAATATTTAATTATTAACACTTCTGTACCTACTAAGGTACAGAAGTCTTAATAATTAAGTATTGTTAAAAAGACTACTTTTTGCTATACTTTGTTGCATTACATTTGACATGTGCAAATAATTTAAAATAGTTCGAGATGCCTATAAAAAATAAACATATATTAAATAGTTTCGATTAGCCCGTTTTGGGTGAGTAAATTTGTGCGAATCGACATAATAAGCCAATAATACTGATTAATGGAGATCCGTGCCATGTTCTCTGATATGTTGTGTGTATTTGCTTTAACAACCGCAATGTTCGATGGATAACGAAGGTGGCTAGTTAGTTTGATTTGTGGTTGGTGATAGTGGAGATCTTGAAGCTAATTCTTAAGGGGAACTAAAGCTAAGGTTTCCTAGACCAAGTATGGCCAGAATTTAGCTTTTGCACTCTTCTGACGAATAATATCACTAAAATATTAAAATAAATAAGAAAAGCCTAGTCAACACAAAGGGACAGATGAAAATAGTCTTTTCATCCCACCATCTCGGAAAGAGTATTTTTAATCTTCAATATCTGACTGGAAAAGCCGTTTTTATTCTCTAGAGGATAAAGTAAATTGAATTTAGAACATCGTGTGCACTAAGTTTGTAAATTTAAAAAAAAACATTAAACCTATTTACTGTTACCTCTATGGTGCCGAATATATCATACAACTTTTTTTTAATTTGTTAAAAACTCAGACTCGGAACCTTCTTGGTGTTCTTTTTTCAATTTTCTTTGTACGCGGTTCTTTACGCGGCATTTTTTCACGTCATTGTTAAACCTTATATTAAAAAAAAGAAACTTGAAAACAAGTGAAAAACTAAAATGAGTGATTCTAGCGACGAGGAAGTTTGTTTGACGCCAACAGAATTGACTGAAACTGTTAATAATGCGCAAATGAGCTTTCTACCTCAACAATAACGCGAGAAGTATTTAAAACAGTACGATATGTTCAACACGTGGCGACTAGCAAAAGGAGCCAAAACTTTCTCAGAAAACGTTTTGCTGGCATATTTTATAGAATTATCCGAGAACAAGAAAGCAAGCACTCTATGGAGTACGTATTCGATGCTAAAAGCAACAATAAAGATGAAAAAAGACATACATATCGATACCTATCCTAAATTAGTAGCATTTTTAAAAAGAGCCTCATCTGGTCATCATCCAAAAAAATCGAAGGTTTTCACAGTATCTGATATTGAAAAGTTTCTTAACGAAGCACCCGATTCCGTATATTTGGCGGCAAAAGTAAGTCAGTTGCACATTCAGTATCTACTTAAGTACATATATTAATCTCAATTAAATAGTATACTTAGTAAATGTTGATAGGCATAATTATGCGTTCATATAAATTTTATTCATTTATCTACTACAATACTCTTTACATTGCAGGTTGTTCTTATTATTGGAATAAACGGAGCATGTCGAACTAATGAACTAACACAACTTAATGTCAAAAACATTGAGAAACATTCAGATGACTTACTATTAATTAATTTACCTAATACAAAGACAAAAAGAGACCGCAACTTTGTCATTCGCAAGGAATACGTAACGATTGTTGAGAAATATCAAGCCTTACGGCCGCCTAACACTCCAATCAATCGTTTTTTTCTACAGTATCGCAATGGAAAGTGTGTTAGACAGCCTATGGGTACTAATAAAATTGGCAGTATCCCACGAGAAATAGCAACATTTCTTGAACTTCCAGAACCCCTGTTGTACACGGGTCATTGTTTCCGACGAACTTCAGCCACACTTTTGGCTGATTCCGGAGCTGATCTCCTGTCCCTTAAGCGCCACGGAGGCTGGAAGACCAATGCAGTTGTAGAGGGTATATACATAGAGGATTCCATCCAAAATAAGTCTAAAATATGTGAAGGCATCGTAGGAGCCATTACACTGAAAGAGCCTCAATCGGAAACTTGGACTGGCCCTTCTACATCAAAAATAAGCCGTTATGAAACACCTAACCATCTCCCTCTCTCTCCAACATTCACGCCAAGGGAATCCGATGAATCGGTACAACTATTAAGTATGACAGACAGTTTACCGAAAAACAGTACACAAGTGACTAACACCAATATTACAGTACCAAACAAAAATATTACACTCAATTTAAATAACTGTTGCAACGTTACTTTAAAATTTTCTTAATTATACTTTAGTATTATTTTATTATAATTTAAAGATTATTCTGTAATACTTACCTGTCATAATGTAGTAATTAATACCTAAACTGAAATAAAAGTGTACCTATCTTGTGATTGTAAACATTTTTTTATTGCATTTAGTCATTTCCTCGCTGAGGTGGAATGAAAAGTTACGTGTTGCACTCGAGTGCAAAGATTTTTCACCTCGTGTCCTTTTGATTCCCTCGCTAACGCTCAGGATTTTAGAATCCTTCGCTTGCTCGATCATCAAAATTGAACACGCGGTTAAAAAGCAACTTTGCACTCTTGTATAACAAATAACTATTCCATGATTCATTTATTTTACCGCCATCAAAACCATCTATCATCAACTTTTTTTTTATCATCCCAATGCTGGCCTGAGATCTCCTCCCATACAGAGAAGGATTGAGCGTAATCACCACGCTTGCTCAATGCGATTTGGCGATTTCAGACTTAAAGTCCAGGTTTCCTCAAGATGTTGTTTTCCTTCACTTTCAGTCATTGGTGTCCAAGATATGCTTAGAAAGTACATATAACTTTAGAAAAGTTATGTTGGTACTTGCCTGACCTGGACTCGAACCCGCGCACTCATACTTGAGAGACTGGTGCTTTAACCACTAAGCCACCACGACTTTACTAGGCCACCAAAACCATTCGTTCTTATTAAAACACAGAAATGAAATCAAGATCAGAATCAAAAGTCATCAAAATCAGCATCAATTCAAATAAGGCTGCGAATCAGTACTTTTTTAATGTAAATATTAAATATATTTTTTTTATAAAAAAAAAACATTAATAGATCTATGCTAATACATAAAGCTTAAGAGTTTGTTTTGTTTGTTTGAACGTGCTAATCTCAGGAAATACTGATCCGATTAAAAAAAAATTTTTTGGGTTGGGTAGCCCATTAGTGCGACCAATAGGAGTAGAACATAACTAAACCAAAGTCGCTGGCGGCTAGTATTACATAAGACAGTCTCCCAAAATGACCGCCCGTCGCCTCTTCCTAGTGCTTTCGATGATGAAGAAGTGTCGGAACAAACTCCCTAGTAACACAGCTGTCTGTTCAGATAAAAAAAGTCATCACTTTATACATTACTACATATGTATTACACACAGTTAGCAACGGTGACCTACTGGTATCAGCCGCGACTTACAAGTTGTAGATCGCACGTTTGAACCCCATCAGGCGCTGTACTTTGTGTAAATTATTTCATCACCGACTGTTCTGAGAAACAATGTTATTATAATAACTCAATACATCACTACGATCCGGACGAAGCGTTTCGCCTCCTCCTTTATACCGCGTACATCGAGGGACTGGAACAATTTGCCAGCGGCGGTGTTTCCGTCGGACTACAATTTGAGTGTCTTCAAGGCTAGAGTGAATAGGCTCTTAATAAACTAGTGCTCTTTACCATCAAAGATTGCGTCACTGCTTACCATCAGGCAGGATTGCGGACAAGCGCTGGTTTATAATATGTAAAAAAAAAAAAAAAAAATCCTGATCATGATGTATTGAGTTATTATAATAACATTGTTTCTCACTTACTGCCATTAAACATTAAGAAGCGGCATTTTTATCACTGTTGACATTCAGTAAGTATTAATTGGTATTAGCCCGCGCCGTTAAGCCTGCAGTTTTAAATTGGTCCCTTAATAATTTCGATAATATATGTCCATTGTTGCCCTCTCCCTGCGATGCCCTAAGCCGAAGTCCTTACCCAGGGGGCCCTTAGCGTGTAGTCTCTTAGTTTCTAACCTCTGGCTTGATGCCTTAATTTATTTTACAGGCAAACCTCCACCCTAATCGGCGAACACATTTTTGTCAAATGATTGCGACTAGTTGGGATCAGTTGGGATCGTTTAGACCGCCCATTGGTCCAACTAGTCGCAATCATTTGACAAAAATATGTTCCCCGATTAGGGGGCCGGTTCAGTAATTCAACCTCATAGGTTGAAATGCAAGATGTAATGAAAAAAAGACACGCCCGACAGAAGTGATAACTTAAACTTATCTGTCTTAAATAATTCACTTTTTATAATCTCTTTAAAGAAATCATCTAGAAAAGTTTTAGGATGCTTATTATTGTTAACAGTAGTTCGACTGCACGCAGTACACTGAGTAGATAAGGGAAGCGTCTGTGCGAAATACAGATAGCGCGATGGATTAAAGTGAGAGAGAAGGAGCCTGCCTACTGCTGCAGTATACGCGAGATAAAGGGAAACCAGATTAGACTGACACCGTAACGCGTTACATAATAAATTATCAGTTCAAAAAAAATCCTAATTAACATCGAAATCAAAAGTCATTTATTCAAATTAGGCTGAGAATCAGCACTTTTTGAAGTCACCACCCACCAACAAAGTCTTGCCGCCAAGCGATTCGTCGTGTTCCGGTATGTCTAGTGAAGCCGTACGGAGGACGGGTATTAGCAGTTGTGTTGCGATGTGGGTCGGGCATGATACGCCAAACGTTGTGTCGGGAAGTTGTTCGTGTAGGTCTCCAGATCAATCTCCCTCTGGCGCAACATCGTTGGTCGTGTTTCACATTGCATCACCTCGCTCAACTGCCGTCTTCCTTCCTATTCACTCGGATTTTTTGACTGAATGGGCTTAATAAACTAGCGCGCTTTACCATCAACGATTTATTTATTTATTTATTCTTTTGCACACATGACATGTACAGAGGCGGACTTAATGCCTTAGGCATTCTCTACCAGTCAACCCCAGGTGGTGAAGAGATAAGATGGTAGGTGCTTTAGCTTAAAAGAAAATAGTAAAGGAAAAAAAAAGCCCCTATAATTATTAAAAAAATACTTAAATAAGCTAAATATACATACATACTATTACCAAAATATATACTTATAATATATACATTAAAAAAACTAAAATTTGGGAGAGGGGTGTAGCAATAACTCTACGCTAGTTGTTGCGAAAATAACTCTGCAATTTCCGCTTAAATGCAAACCGACTGGCGGTCATCCTGATATCAAGAGGAAGCGCATTCCATAGAAGAATGGATTGAATGTGAAATGAAGAATGAACAAAGTCAGACGTATGTGAAGGACAGAGTAAGAGGGGATTGTTAGAAGAACCCAGATTCTTAGAGTGTGAAGAACATAAATATTGGAAGTGAGTCACAAGATAAGAAGGAGGAGTGGGTGATTTAAGAAGGGAGAAAAGCGTGGTCAAGGCGCGCAAATTTCTTCTCTGACGAATGGGCATCCATTTCAATTCAGACCTGTAGCTCGACACATGGTCATACTTCCTGAGATTGAATATGAACCTGATCCCATTGTTGAGCAATCTATCAAGCTTATCACTGCTTACCATCAGGCGGGCTTGCGGTCAAGCACTAGTTTCTAGTTATTAAAAAAAATAAAAAATTACATAAGACAGTTTCCCAAAACGCCCGCCCCTCGACACTTCCTAAACCTTTCGCTGGGAAGAAGAAATGGCGGAACAAAATCCCCAGCAGCACATTAAAACTTTGAGTATCACGTTCTTCGTGTTCAAGATAGCGACACACACGCCCACATCGATATTTCCTCATATTGTCCGTATATTGCCTCGCCAGACTTATTATTAGATTATTGTCACTTTACACATATGGAAATTCTGCTAAAATTGTACTATAATTTTAGATTTGAGGTTTACATAACATACGGTTTTATACCTACATATATTAGCAGCGCTAGCGACTTCGTTCGCGTGGAGTTAGTTATGCTCCGCTCCTATTGGTCGCAGCTTGATATAATATTGCCTAAAGCCTTCCTGGATTAATGGGCTATCCAACGCAAAAAGAATTTTTCAAATCGGACCAGTAGTTCCCGAGATTAGCGCGTTCAAACAAACAAACAAACTCGTCAGCTTTATATATTGGTATAGATAGATAGTTTTCCTGACTTTCCACGTGATATCTACTGCATTTTTTGGGTGATCGTGGAGTTTCTTGGGGGAGGCCTATGTCTTTATTCCACCGCCACCATTGTAGATGTTATTTATAGTTTCCTTTCCAAGGATGTCCTAATGTCCTTACAAATGGAAACTGTAGTATCACTATAGACATACGTATATAGCTTATATCTAGTGTCGCTTGTCCGTGAATATCTCTGACAAATAGTTGCTTATCACCGCCTTGATTGATGTCTCCAAATTGCTTCTTAAATACAGGGATTTTCATCCTGTAAAGAGGTTTTTTTTCTCCAAAGTGTAGCTGTGAAATAGCCCGAATATTAGGGGAAAATTTTGAAACCAAATTTGTTTTAGTGTCGAGGAGCTTGTGGCCACAGACCGTATTTTTTTTTATAAAGCTCTAGCTACCTGCCCTGACTTGGCACGGATGCAATGCTGATACTAAATATACTACAGAAAACTGCGAACGTAAAAAACAGAGCGGCCCGTCGCTCCACCATCGGTTGGTCGGTAACGCCGCAAACGCGACGCCCTGCAGTTTTTAAATGTGGTGATATCTTCGTAAATATTCTTTTAAATCATATGCTGTAAACGGCGATATACATCTACATTAAATCAACAGTGTATTTAAGGTATTAAATTGGATTAGGATTGATATGATGTATCGGTTAAAATCGCTTCGAAAAAGGCCCCGGGTTCGATCCCCGGCCAGATCATGATGGAAAACGATCTTTTCCTGATTGGCCTGGGTCTTGGATGTTTATCTATATATGTATGTATATATTATAAATATAGTATCGTTGAGTTAGTATCCCATAACACAAGTCTCGAACTTACTTCGGGGCTAGTTCAATCTTTGTGATTCGTCCGTATATATTTATTTATTTTATTTATTTATTTGTCGTAAAAAGTAAATGACAAAATATTGTGGGATATCCAAAAGAGATAGACATATATTATACCATCGCGGCCTTTTCTGTATACCGTTTCAATGTGTAGGTACAATATTTTATTACATTATTTTGATAAATCTCGTAGGGTTCAGCCTGCATTTCACTATAACGCGGAAAAAAATTATTATTTACGATATCACATTAGAAACTCCAAAAATAACATTATATTTCTCCACTATTTAGTTATTACCTACACTATACAATATGTAAAGAAAACCCTGTCCGATCCGTGAAGGTGTTGTTAGGTATCGGTAACTAATATCTTTGTAAGATGGGATAAACTTAAAAAAAATATTATTTCGTAAAAGGAGGTAAATTAATACAAGTGCGGTAGACGATACATGCGCGGGCGATAGGGGGCAGGGCACGCGGCACGCGGTCGCATCGCTCTTCGCCCATAATAAAGCTGGTGTTGTCAGTTATTAAAAAAATACAAACTTTTGGGGAAGTTGGAATTAATTCGCGGAATAAAAAGATTATTTCAAAATTCATATGTATAGTATTTGGATGTTATTAAAAAGATATATACGGACATATCACACAGATTGAGCTAGCCCCAAAGTAAGCTCGAGACTTGTGTTATGGGATACTAACTCAACGATACTATATTTATAATAGATACATATATAGATAAACATCCAAGAGCCAGACCCTTCAGGAAAATATCGTTTTCCACCATGACCTGGTCGGGGATCGAACCCGGGGCTTCCACGTCGCAGGCAGGCGTGTTGACCGCTGTGCCTTGGAGGACACATACATGGCGATGATACGTCATGTTATTATCCATCATACATGGTCATGTTCCATCATTAAACCTGGCCTTCAGTATGGTAGTGAGGCGTGGCCTGTGCTTGAGCGACACAAGCAGGAGCTGCGTGTCACGGAGATGAATATGCTGCGGTGGATGTGTGGAGTTACGCGGAAAGACCGCATCAGGAACTCCCGCATCCAGGGGAGCCTTCGTGTCCGTGACATAGCAGACAAACTGCAAGAGAGTCGCCTGCGCTGATACGGTCACGTCTTACGAAAACCGGCATGTTACGTGGATAACAAATGTCTTGCCATGGCGCCTCCGCCGGGCCGGAACAAGCGAGGTAGACCAAAGAAGTGCTGGCTTGACATTGTAAGAGATGACATCATCATCATCATCATCATCAG
Source organism: Sesamia nonagrioides (assembly GCA_017933935.1). Lineage (NCBI taxonomy): Eukaryota > Metazoa > Arthropoda > Insecta > Lepidoptera > Noctuidae > Sesamia > Sesamia nonagrioides. The sequence goes on from JADWQK010002521.1 coordinate 124,929, forward strand.
CCCCTACTCGTCCACTGCTGGACATAGGCCTCCTTCATGGCACGCCAACAAGCTCGATCCTGAGCAGTTCTCCGCCAGCCACTACAAGCCACCTTTTTGATGTCGTCGCTCCATCTCGCCCAAGGGCGTCCCACGCTACGTTTGCCGAGACGCGGTCTCCACTCGAGGACTCGTTTACCCCAACGGTTGTCGGTCCTGCGACATATGTGACCAGCCCATTGCCACTTCAGCTTGCTAATCCTCTCAGCTATGTCGGTGAATCTGGTCCTCTGTCGGATCACCTCATTTCTGATGCGATCCTTCAGAGAGACGCCCAACATAGCCCGCTCCATAGCTCGCTGAGTGACTTTAAACTTATGGACAAGTCTGACTGTTAGTGTCCACGTCTCGCCTCCGTAAGCCAGGACGGGTAGGACGCACTGGTTGAAGATTTTTGTCTTCAAACATTGGGGTATGGGCGACAAAAATACCCGACGAAGTTTACCAAACGCTGCCCATCCCAGCTGGATCCTTCTATTTGCCTCCTTCTCGAAGTTGTTTTTCCCTAATTGCAACGTTTGCCTGAGGTACACATATTCTGAAACAAGTTCGAGCGGCATTCCGTTTACGGCAACCCGTTGACCCGTGACCGGTTCATTGAACATAATTTTGGTCTTATCTAAGAGATGACATGCGTACCAACAATCTCAAACCACGGGAGAAATGGAGGCGTATTAGTAGGACAGCGGACCCCGGGCTCCAAGGCGAAAGCCGCGGATGCGACCGGGATTATACGCTGAGATGATGATGATGATGATGATGATTTTATTTGGTCATGTAAGCACATACTTCCTACTACACTACTTTTCCTTATGTATAGTATTTGTATTTCCTTATGTATTGTATTTGTTTACATATAAACCGTCCTCTTTAATCAAAATCAAAAGTCATTTATTCAAATTAGGCTGAGAATCAGCACTTTTTGAATGTCAATTTTATATAAGACAGTCCCCCAAAACGCCCACCCATCGACACTTCCTAGTGCTTTCACTGGGAAGAAGAAGTGGCGGAAGAAACTACCCAGAAGCACAGGTGTCTGTTCATTAAAAAAAAAACACATGACTTTATATAATACTATGTTTATAGATGAACACAAGAAACAAAAATGAAATTATTTACAGCTGCCACGCCAAAATACCAGCAAAGCAAAATGAAAATGAAAACAGAAATGAAAAAATAAATAACTAAAAACTTATTACTTAAATAAAAGCCCCAGGCATAACGGGCGTGACAGCTTACATATTTCTGTATTGTAAAAAGTAAATTATATGAACTCATAAAACGTGTCAGTAAGCTAATTCCGGACGAAGAACACAAACATTGTCCTGAGCTAATCAGCGCGACCAGCTAGTCTTATCATTTAAATAATCATTTACGGAATGATAAGCCTTTGAAAAAGGCTGGATTTGACCTGTGCTTTAAATGCATTGTAAGGCAAATCTAGCAAAGCAGAGGATATCTTGTTATAAAAAGTTATACCAAGCCCAACAAAAGAGTTATGAAAATCATTCTATCTATAACTATCTCTATCTCTCAGAGAAAGGAGAAGGAGAAGGAGGAGAATGGAGAAGGAGAAGAAGAAGGAGAAGGAGAAGGAGAAGGAGAAGGAGAAG